>JAHHZJ010001372.1:0-49980 GCA_021437245.1 Aegilops speltoides
AAGGGATAGGTTCGGTCGGCTTGAGGCTAGCGAGTGGATGTCGTTTGAGCTTCATTTGTGTTTCATCCGTAGTCGGATGTTGCTCTTATGAAATATTATGTTGTATTTGTGTGGCATTGTATGCCTTATGTATATATCCCCATCTATTATGTAATGTTGATGTAATGATATCCACCTTGCAAAAGCGTTTCAATATGCGGGTCTATCCTTGGTGGGACCTTGAGTTCCTTTTGGATAGGGTTCGCATATTAGGCGTGTTCAAGTTAGTATCGAGCCTCGACCGACCTTAAGGAGCCCCCTTGTTTGATCGTGTAGTTTGGCGTTTGTCGAGTCTAGAAGAAAACTGATTTACGAGTCTAGTTATATCGGAGTAGAATTCTTTTACTCCTCAGCCCTTAAATAAGCTCTGGTGTGGAATCTTGGCGTAGGTGTTTTGAATTACTCCTCTTCCCTTCAAATTTTCTTTAGGATCGCGCGGTTAGTTTTCGTTCGTTGTCCATCCTCTTTTATCCGGTGCATTTCTCGTCAAGTTGACTCGAGCCTCTTCATCGTTGTCAAGTTCAAACCTCAGTTGTCTTCTTTTCCCACCCTCCACCTTCTTATTCTCGAATCCGGTTCCGTGTCAGTATCCTTCCTACTCGTGCGAAGTCTTTGCTTTCTTTCCTCAATTATTTCAACCGGTGTTTTCTCTTCAAGATATTCGTCGATTCCATTTCCAAGTTACCTTTGTTTTCCCGCCCTCCCACCCTCTTCTTCCCGGAGCCTGAATCACTTTTGAGCATCTATTTCATTCGTACGGAGCCTCTTCAGTCTTCTCTCAGTTATCTCAACCGGTGAATTCTCGTCTCGGTGGACATTCTTCATTCTTCTGCTTGGATCAAGTGGTCTCCTTACTCATTTGCCTCTCATCATTCAATCATTCCGGAGTTCGGAAGACATCTCAGGGGATTCGTCTGTGTTCCAATTAATTCAAGGTTGTCACCTCATTCAAATATTTCAATTGTTCTGGTGCATCATCTATCTGTTCAACATCCTTTTCCAACAGTGTTATCTCTTCAGTGGGCCCTAACCCACAGGTCTTTTCCCAGGATCTTACCTGACTCTTCTAATTATTTTGGAGTTATTCCCAATTCCTTTCAAAGTGTGACGTAAGAATGGATTCCATCAGTCACATGCCTTCTCCAAGATCAATTTCAAATTCTTTTCATTGTTGGCTCAACCTCTTCGTTTTTCATTCTACCGGAGTATCTCAGTAATTTTGGTGGTGTTTCCCATCGTCATTTGAAGACCGAAGAAGAGTTTTTCCTCTAAATTCTGCCCGTTCTCTCGAAGATTCGTGGGTCTAGCTTCTTTTATCCTCTCGAATTATTCCATTTGTCAGATTTTTTTTTCTTACCCATCCGGAGTATGTCAGGAGTTGTTTTCCATTTCTTTTCACCGGAGGCCATCGTTCCAGAAGAATTCTTTGTCCTCACATTTTAGCTACCGTTATCCAATTATCCCGGCGCTTCGTTCAAGTGTTCTTTAATCAGCTCATGATCTCTTCGTTCTTTTACATCTAAATCCCCTCAAGCATATTTGTTCTTCTAATTCTTCCCGGTGATTCATACTCTTTCATTAGTCATTTTCGAATTCTCACGGTGGTTCTTTCAGATTCTTTTCCTTTTTTATCATATTAGTCCATTCGTTCTTCCAATCCTACCGGTGGTTCATGAAGACCTTCTCAAGTTTGCGATATGTCACTACTCAATGCTTTTCCAATAAGAATAAGTAGTATGCAAAAATCCATTGCTTGCCATCAATTTAATTTGATGAAGGGTAAGCATGCAATAAATCTTATTCTTATTTTCCTCGTAGTGAGTAATCCTTTCCTTTGGAGTTTGTTCTTGATGAATAAATTCTAGTTCCAAGTGATCTATCTTTCTTTTCCGGAGTTCAAATTTCCTCGGCCATCTCGTTGGAACCTCCATCTAAATCATCGCAAAGCTCATCTTATTCTTTCATCCTTCAACTCTATCTAATTGTATTTTGTCACCGGAGTTCTTCATGGTGGTTCTTCATGATTCAATTCATTATTCAAGAGTTCATCAAGATTTTATTGGTGGAGTTCAAGTATCTTCTCTTCTCGCATCTCGAAGTGCAATTAATTCTCCATATTCTTCTGAAGTGGAGTTTTGCATCTATTCGTTCTTCTCAGCTATTCTATCATTTTCGTTTGTGGTCGGTGATCACCTCATAATTTTGAGATGTTTTCCATAAGTCCACAACAAGCTTATTCTTTCCATGTTGATTTCGAGAGCCATGCCTGCGGTTATGTGGCAGATGGGAATTTGTTAATGTCCGGTTGTAGATAACTTGACACCAGATCCGAATTAAAACGCCTCAACCGTGTGTGTAGCGTGATGGTCTCTTCTCGTGGTCAGGAAGTGAACCGCAGTCTTTGGGTTATGTTTGGCGTAAGTAGGAGTTCAGGATCACCTCTTGATCATTGCTAGCTTCACGACCATTCCTTTGTTTCTCTTCTCGCTCTCATTTAGTATGTTAGCCACCATACTTGCTTAGTCGCTTCTTTGCAACCTCACCACTTTACCTTCCTTTCCCATTAAGCTTTGCTAGTCTTGATACCCATGGTAATGGGATTCTTTGAGTCCTCATGGCTCTGATTACTACAACAGCGATTCTTGGTACAGGTTATCGATGATTATGATGCGAGTGATGTTTGCTTGTTTGGAGTTCTTCTTACGCTTCTTCTTGATCGGGGATAGGTTCGGGTAGGCCTTTGGGCTAGCAGTGTGGATGTCGTTTGAGCTTCTGTTTGTGTTTCATCCGTGAGTCGGATGTTGCTCTTATGTAATATTATGTTGTATTCGTGTGGCATTGTATGCCTTATGTATGTATCCCCATCTACTATGTAATGTTGATGTAATGATATCCACCTTGCAAAAGTGTTTCAATATCGGGTCTATCCTTGGTGGGACCTTGAGTTCCTTTTGGATAGGGTCGCTATTAGGCGTGACAATGATGTCGAAGCAAGGAGGAGGCGGCGACGGACGGGGTGGCCTCGCCCGTCCTGATAAAGTGAAGGGACACCTAAGCCTCGCATTAAATCGCTTTGTCTGTAATACCAGCGATAAGCTCATAGCACTATTGCACTTTCCACCTCCTGTGTGCCATTGTGGCAGCCCCTTTCGCCTATAAAAGGAGGCCCATGGCGCACTGGAGAAGGATTCGGCTCTTTCGAACCTAGCAGCACCCAGAGCTAGTTTAACAGCTCAAGAACACTAAATACATCTACCAAAGCAGGATCGTAGGGTTTTACGCATCTTTGCGGCCCGAATCTGGGTAAATCCCCTTTGTGCTGTCTACTAGTCCCGCTCTTCTCACGATCCTCGCGCCCCGCAATCGTAGTACGGATTCCAGTGATCCCATAGGTATCGTTTCCCACCGACAATTACCAAGCCAAACTGCTCGAAGTTGAGTCTAGAAATTCTTTAGTTATGTAAGGGAATTGATTGTGGATGGGAACGTAAGGCTCTTTTTACTCCTTATACCTTATGCCCTTCTGATCTGAGTCATCCTATCCTCTCTACGGGGTTAAGGAACTAGGCTTTGTCTTCTTTCTGTCAGGATCATGTGTTACTAAGCTATAGACTTATAAGATTGATGAGTTCAAGCCTTAGTTCAGTTCCTACTATCTCCGTGTATTGACAGTTGATCTCGGAACCTTGATATTATGATGATCGAGTGGTTATGCCACCATTCTTGCAGGATGTCTCAAATCTTTTCGAGCATTTATAGCCGTTATGATGTCCGAGTCATCCAGGTTTCTAAATAGTCTGATGTATTTGCAAATCCCTTCTTTCTGTACCCGATGTTCCTTTGGTCCAGATTAACCACACTAATCAGTGTGTTGAGGTACTCCAATGTCTCAACATATATGTTGGAGCTATTATTATGACCCTAGGTGTCTTAGGGAGTCACCTAGTAATCTAGCCATGCTTTTTGTTCCTAGTGTGATGATTCTGGGCACCATTCTCAAAAGCATCCCGTGATGCCACTTAGTACTAGGTATTCTATTCCTGGGTTCTTGAACCCGAGATTCACTCTACTTACTTCATGTTGATAGTGTTTGCTAGTTCCTTTAGGATATTAGTAACGTTTGCGATAGTCCTCGGGGTCCGTGGTATTTCCTTCTTCCAAATACTATGAACCGCTTATGGCGGAAGTTCTTTGAACCAAAAGATCACAACAAGAGTGCTCTCGATGAGTTCTCCATTCTATATTGTGACTCCGCCAGTTCTACCTTTCTGCTGGGTTATCTGGAAGAAATATGTTGAATTCGTTCGGCATGCTAATCCATGCATCCACAACTCAGAAAATCATATGTTCTTTTGAGTTGTCCCTCTTTAGTTGTTTCCTGGCCCTTATCTATCAATTGATAGTCAGGAGTGATTATGCATTCGTGTTATCGATGCCTATTATTTACGTGATGCGACAAGCCATTCTATTCGGAATGACTAGGAGAAACAAACTCGAACCTCATCCTTATCCGAGATTGGGTCAAAGTAGTTGTACTCTGCAAATCAAAATGCCAATCCACCTTTTGTTACTGTTCCACCTTGAGTATTACTATCTTCATATCAAGAATATCATGGAATTGCACCACCCTATGAACTCTTGATACGGTGATACTTCCGCCCTCATTATTCATTTCTTGGTTCCGTGTTGCCATGGCCGGAATGCCGACAAGTGAATCATGATGTGTGAAATCTATAATCCTAGAAACTCCGTTGCTTGGTAGTTAAAGGACAATAATTTCATTCTTAGCATGTTGATTCTTGAATCACCGTTCTAAGATAGATTGTCCTATCTAGTCCTTATTTTCGGTGCGCTTTTCGGTCAACGAGTTAGGATAGTGCCAATCCTTGCTTATTTGATCATATCGTCTAGCCCTGAAAAGCAAGGTTGCTCCCGAGCTTAGTAACATATTTAAGGTTCGTGATTTTCCAAATATCTTCTCGAAGGTATCACCAGGTTGTCACCTGACCGCTATGTTGAGTTCGTGATCAAGTTGATTTCTTATAAACCACCCTTCCTCCAAGAATCTGAGATGGATACCCTGAGCTAGTTGGTTAAGCTAGACAACAATTTGGAGAGTTGGAGGATAAAAGCTTGTCCCACTTAGCTCATTTCAAGGTATATCTTGTATGTGTGTTGAAGAAGGATGGTATTTCCATCGATTGACCCTCGTGAACAGTTAATGGACATATCATCTTATCCAATCTTTGATTAGAGTATGGGTTATTGTCAAATCAAATCAGAACCAACGATGTTCGTAATGTTGTCTTACTCGTGGTTCTTCCTCGAGCATACACCGTTATATCTTTTGTTCTGACCAATGCTAACACCTTGTTCACATAATTGTGGAATTCCATCTATATGGAAATCTCGATGACTTGTTGTTGAGCTCATCAATAGCATTTTGTCTCCTCCATGATTTGTGTTGAACATCTGTTGTTGAGCCCATCAGCAGCATTTTCTCTCCTCCATGATTTGTATTTAACATCCAGCTAGTGTTGGAAACTTCTATAAGCATTATCTTCTTGTCCCGTTCATGAAGCATGTGTTGGATGAAAGAAGTGACTTCCTCTAATTTATGTGCATTTGATGCAAGTTGCCGCCATGAATTTGAGAAAAGTTGGTTTGCTTCCTCTAGAATCGTCCCAAGTTAGTCACGCATATGTGAAGTACTCTATGGTTTGGTAGGTTGGCCGCCTCCATCCTATATGTATTCCTAGCACACCAAGCCACTGGTTGACTTGTTCAAGGAGAAGAAGTTCCTTCATAATAGCTAATCCGGACTTATGTAAGGACTTCGTTATCCGCAATGATGGTTCCCCACCTGAACTCGGTAGTGTTTTATTATAAGACTACTATGTGGTCTTGCTTATGCAGGACGGCGTGTTCACATGTTTGTAGTGAGAACCAGCTCATGCTTTGGAGCTTACTACGTAGTCCATCTCTGAGAATCTTGCAGCGTCATCTCGTTGATTTGTGTTGCAAACTTTATTTTTCTTTCTAGACTTGATGAGTGCGGAATATTACAGCACCAACCGGATCTGAATCTCGAGCGAGATGTGATGGTTGGAGCGTGTCCCAAAATTATAATATTGGTCTCTCTGTAACCGGTAACATGGATGTAAGTAGCATGGCTAGTCGGAAGGCCTATTATTGTAGTATGTTGGTTGAAGAGTTGGTCACCTCCCCATAAGGATCTCACGAGTTACGCCTCGTAGTTATCCCTTATGGATTCTTGAGCTTCGAAGTCCGACACATTAGTTGATGTTCTAGATACCAAAGCATTTTAATAAATGGATTACACTAGCACATCAAGGAGAACATTAGAAGGGGAGTGCTAAATGTCTCTCGGTCGATCATCCAGATTTCATTCTCTTGGCCTCGCTAAGGTGAAATCTGGGAAGGTGTTGTCCTCCTTTGCATCTGCATCCTCCATCACTATTCATCATGGTAGTATGATGTGTTGCCAGGATACTCGGCACGGAAGTTGGTAAAACCTTAATGAATATGGAAATGCTCAAGTTCCTGAAAGCACGCCCAATCACTAGGTTATATCATTGGTATCAACTGGAATGTGCCTTCCATTTGCCGAGTTATTCTATAATCATAGTTTTATTTCCAAACTGGGTATGCCATTCTTTCGTACTCTGCCAAACGATTGTTGGTGAATTGCCTTAGGCTGGTCTAAAAGGTCTCAATGATCTCTATATCCAAAGTAATTCCTTTTGCCACTTAAGGTAATAATTCTACGAGTCACCCTCCTCTAAGATGTCTCATTATGGTATCATGGCAACTAAACTCCTCGCTACGTTGACAACCTTTCACCACCTTCTTAAGTGTGGAGTTGTTGCCTATCTAGTGAACCTTCGTCAACTGTTTCACTCCATCCCTCTGGATGTGTGTTTTGTGTATCAACTCGAGAGATGTTACTATGTCTCCTTCTGTGAGTTGATCTTGAGTTACTCGGTCTTCGAAAAGATCGACTTAGTTCTTCCTATCATCAACATGTTGGATGAAGATCTCGAAGGCAAAGACGTCAAGATCAAGATGATGCAATGAATTACCATCCATGATAAATGCAATGGATCATGAAGACTCTGTCAGTCCCATGTCCCCTCTCTCATCTTACCTCACGTCCTGAATCTCGGGACGAGATTCTTCTTTAGTGGGGGTGAGTTGTCACATCCCTAACTTCTGGTACTGCCTGGTGTTTGCTTATTGCTTGCATCATGTTTAAATTTTGTTGAAAGTTGAAATGGGGATTGATCCAAACCCTAGCACCAAATGAATTCAAATAGGATCAAATAAAATCAATTTCAATGAATCCAAAATGTCCTTTGGAAAAGTTCATGATTTTTGATAAAGGTGAAAACCTCTTGCGAAAATGATGCACATATTTCTAGGCCATTTCTGGACTCTTGAATTAAATCGTTATGTATTTGAATTTGGGCATTTAATTGCTATAACAATTATAAATGCTCAAATAATTCTGAAACTAAATGTGGGTTGTTGGAAATAATTCAACAGGTCCTCACAATTTATTTCAGGATTTTTAGATAATAGTTTAGTATTTTACTAAATAAAAGAAAACAAAGAAAATAAGCAGAAACTAAAATAGGAAAAACAGAGAGACAGAAGGAGCTCACAGGAGGTTACATGCAGTCCACTAGAGCCAGCCCAGCAGCAGCCCAGCCCAGCAGCCACTTCCCCCCTGCCGTCTTCCTCACAGGCCAGAAGGGCGAGGCGCGTGCTTCGCCGCTGATGGCCAGCGCGAGGCCACGTCTGCTTCTTGCCTTCTCCCAGCCAGCGCCCAGATGGCGCCACGCACCTCCCTGCCTCTCTCTCTCACTCTCCCGCGCTCTTGCCCCCTTCGTTGGATCCCTCTCTCTCTCGCGCCCGACCGCTGTCGTCGCTGCCGCTCGCTGCCCGCGCAGCCACAGCCATCCCCTTGCCCCTCGGTCATGCCCCCGATCTCTGCATCCTCGCGCAGCTTCTCCAAGCCGAAGGAACCAGCCCGGACAGCCTGCATCGCTGTCGCCATCTCCATCTTCGACCTTGGCACCCGAGATCACCGTCAACGCCTCGTCGCCGTCCGTGCCTCTCCGAGCCCGCTGATCTGCTCCGTGTGTCCGCCGTGAGCTCCTCACCGTTTCCCCTCCGTCCTCTCGCTCAATTATGTGCCTTAGTGCCGCTCCTCGTCATCACCGAAGCTCGCCGGCGTTGCGTCCATAGTCACCATCGCTAGCAGCCCCTTTGCTA
The DNA here is from genome assembly GCA_021437245.1 of Aegilops speltoides. Taxonomy (NCBI): domain Eukaryota; kingdom Viridiplantae; phylum Streptophyta; class Magnoliopsida; order Poales; family Poaceae; genus Aegilops; species Aegilops speltoides. The sequence continues at coordinate 8,338 of JAHHZJ010001372.1, forward strand.
ACCCGAGCATGCTGGCGTGCTCGGGAACTCAGAGAGCCCTGCGGACGTTAGCTTCGCTTCGCTAAGCGTCTTTGCGGTCCTCGCGCTAAATGGCTTAGCTCAACTCCGCCGCCTCGCTTGCTGCTGGCGTTGCTCCCGACCACCCCGCAGTCTCCTGCCCGGTCCATTGGATGCAGACAAGCAAGAACTCCTCCCCAGTACCCCCATCATGCCAAACCACCGCCCGTAGCTCGATCTCGAGCATCGCCGCCGCGAGCCGTGGTCGCCGTCGTCTAACCGCTGGCGCGTCCAACGTGGCTACGTCATTAGTAGCTAATGACCCAGCTAACCACCCCTGGAGCCACTGCCATGTGGGCCCTAGTGCCTAATCTAATTAGTTTAATTTCTCTGTTAGATTAGCACTAATCACAGTGGGCCCCGTCTGTCAACTTTGACTTGGCCACGTCAGCTTTTGACCGGGTCCCACATGTCAGCCTGTGTAGCTGACTCTGTGTCACTGACTAGTGGGCCCCACTGGTCAGGTTTGACCGGGGCCAGGTCTGTTGACCTGCTGATGTTAGCATGACACACTGAAGATGCAGTAAATGTTTTCTAGAATTTAAATAAATCTTAAAAGATTTATTATTTTCAGAAATTACCCAAAACTTCCAAAACTCATAGAAATTCAACCGTAGCTCCAAATGAAATAAGTTATATATGAAAAATGATCATAAATATCCAATCTATCCATCTATACCATTTTCATGCATGTTAGAAAAACTTATAGGTGTTGTTTAGGACAAATTATATAAATGGCATTTGAATATCCACATATGGAGTTTGAATTTGAATCTTGGATTCAAACCAACTTCATTTAACTTTGTTGCTAGTTGCATTAGCTCAAACCACATCATATTGCCATGTCATGTTTATGCATCATATTGTTGCATTGTATTGATTGTGTTTACCTCTATTGCTGTGTTTGTCCCCTACGAGTGAGCGTTGTTCGATGATGAGTTTGTTGACACCGATGAAGAGCTATACTATCTTGAAGTGTCAGGCAAGCAAAACCCCCTTGTCCATTCTGATGCAATCCCACTCTCTCGCCCTGCTCTCTTTTACTGCATTAGGATAATAATGATGAATTTGTTACATTTTGCGGTAGCTGAACCCCTTTTCCTTTGCATGACCTGTCATTGCCACAGTAAATAGATGAAACCCACTAGCATGAGTAGGAGTTGTTTGAGCCCTTATGTGCCTACTCATTCATGCTTGTTTTTCATACTGCTATTGCTTAGAGTTGTGTTAGGTCTAATTCGCCGGGGATGAATTGGAAAGTTGTGAACATGTCCTACTGTTGAGAGCTAAGTGTGTGAACACGATTTGGTAAAGGTAGCGGTGCGAGGCCATGTAGGAGTACATGGTGGCACTACAAAAAAGACACATCCGTGACATTTTGGGCCGAACGAAAAAAATTCTGTCATACTTATGACACTTCTATGACGATAATTATGACATGTCACACCCTGATTTTCATGGCACAACACTTAAGTCAATAATCATGCAAAAATGTGGTTTGACAAAAACTTTTGAGTGTTTTGTCTTTGCTTTGATTGAATGTTTGACTGCTGCTTGCAAGTGCTCTAGAAATCAAATAAATCCTCCAACTCCTATACTTCATCTCCTGGATCCAAAACCTTTTCTCAATGATCATGCCATGTGTATAGAGCAATATAGTATTTTCTTACAAAAATAATTTGGCCAAAAGTATTTTCAAAAATTAGTTTTTCAAAAACCCCTGAATTGAGGTTTGCACTGCAAGTACTTAATTTAGGGCATTAAAAATCTTTATAAAAATATATTTGACTCCTATTAGATATAGGATACCGAAACCACAAAAATATAACTCGGAAGTTATTTTACTATTTTATTTCAAAGCTTTTCTTAAGGCCGAAATGGTCTTTAATAGGGAAAAATTATTTTACTGTTTTAAAAATATTTGACAAAATTAGGAAACTCGGTGGACATATATTTTCCATATATAAGAGTTTGACACATGGTCATGTTCAAAATATTGGTCAAATCCTCAAAACCCTTTCGGATATTTCAAGCTTTTGAAATATTTAAAAAATATTCTCCAAAATTCAGGAAAATTCTATCATGTCACATATGACATATTAGATGATCTTGCCAAGTCTCATGACTTGGAGAACAAAATAACATCATCAAATCCCCTCAAAACCATTTACATCTATTTTGAAGTTTGAGCAACTTTACATTGCCAAACATGTCCAAATGTTCTCAAACTTGGTGCACATGCTCCAATGGTCTAATAATGCATCTAGACCAAATGGCATAGGTTGGAGAAAGGGATATCTTGATCAAAGTGCCCCAAAACCCTCTCTGACCAGAATCAAATTTGAACAACTTTGCATTACCAACTTTCTCTCCTTGACCCCAATTTTTGTGAGCATGATCACATGACCAAATGAGGCCACCACACCAAGTGGTGCATCAAGGAGAAGTGATTTGCTCAACTAAATCTACACAAGTTCATTTCTGCTAATTTCTAGGGTTTACCAAAGTTGCATTGGCAACTTTGCCCAAATGAGCTCAAAATGGGTGGAAGGCCCTAATTATGTGTGCCATTTCACCCTGTGGAGCCTCATGACAAATGGAAGTCATATTCTTGCCCAAACCTTTATCAAACACCTTACGGCATTTTGCAAAACCACTATTTTGACCCCTTCCACTATTCTTGGGAGCTCAACTTTTACCACAGCCTCTCTGACCATCTCCTACCTCCAGTAACTCTCCTCCTTCAATAGCTCAATTATTTGGGGTAAAACCCATCCCTTTCTCTCTCTGTTTACCCATGGCAACTCCTCCTCTCTCTCCTTTCTATGTATGCGCCCACCTAGCTCCTGACCACTCTAGAGCATCCAAGGAAGCTCCAAGACACAAGTGGACATGCCCCTGACCTTTTAAAATGGCCATGCCGGCCATTTGCATGCTTTCTGGGCCTTCTGATGCACTCCCTTGTATGGCCGCCCCACCTAGCCGCCTCCGGCCACCTCGGGCCTCCCAGCGTGTCTCACGAGGCCGCCTCGGCGTCTGGGACATGGCAAGCTGCCGGCCCCTCCTAAACCTCTCTCCTCTCCCTCCACGACCTCACCCGGCGCGTCCGTCGGCCCTGCCCACAGTGCACAGCAGCCCACCTATTTAATCCAGCCCAGGCTCTCTCTCGCCTCATTTGGACCCCTCTCTCTCCGTGCACCTCTGGGACAGCATCCCCTCCCTCTCGTGCTCTCTAGCACCCCCCATGGCGGAATGCATGCCCGGCCTCCACTCTGATTCGAGCAATGCCGAGCTCACCTCCCTCCCTTTCCTCCACACAGAGAATCCCCGTGGCCCGGCAAACCTCCCCACCTCCTCGAACCGTCGCGAGGATGCTCGAACGCCGAGAGCCATGGATGGCCGACGACCTCCCCCGCCACTGTCAAAGCTGCGGTCACCTCGGCCCCCTCCGGCGGCCGTGACCTATGCCAGAGGATGCGCCATTCCGCGTTGAGCTCGCCCATAGGCGGGCGTCGCGGGAGAGCAACGGGGCCCGGCAATCGCCGGATGGCGCCGGCCGAGCCCAACCTCGCCTCTGTCCTGCCCGGCGAGAGGAAGAAAGGCGACCAGTGGGCGGGCCCCACCTCCCTTGGGCCCCACATGTCGGCCCTTGAGGCGTTGACTCGACCCAGCGTGGATAAGTGGAAGCGGCTTCCTCCGGGCCGTCTGCTGGAAGCAAAGGCGTACTCCACAGTGCACCATCGGCGTCACTGGGCACACCGCGTGGCTGATACCCTTGGGCGGCCCACGGTCTATCTGGCGCCATGTCGCGAGGATAAGGTTAAGCCTTATTCACTTTTTTTCTTTTTCCTGTCAACTTCTAAAATCCATAAACAAATCAAATCAGCTCCAAATTTGACGATTCAAATTTCTAGTATCTCATAAAATCATGATCTATCTCATGGTGCAAATTGCACATTTTCCGAAACTTTTCTTCACAAACATTTATCAAATCTTGTTTTTCCATTTCTGTGATGAACTTTAGAAAATCACAGAAGGCTCATAATTGATCCAAATGCCATGATTCAAATTCCTAGATGCATCTAAGTTCATAACTTAGTTTATGAACATTTTTATTAATACTTTCTGTGCCCACAAAATAATGAGCCATTTCTTCATATTTGACAACTTTGCAAATTCATAGGAAAATCATCTCAACTCCAAATCCAGTGAAACCAATTCCTAGATGCTTCTAAAATCATCCTTTGTTAAATGGGTGCCTTTGCTCATTTTCCAAAAATATATTTCTGTACACTTCTTGCAAATCCATAAACCCCTTGATTCCACCATATCAAAATGTTCAGAGCTATCCATTCATCAAATCCAAATGAAACCACTTTGGTCATCCCTCATATGACGGTATCCTAGAAAACTCAACTCATATTTTTAGAGCACTTTTATTTCCTGCCTTGTTGTGTTGCTTATTATGGTTGCTTTCGACGATAGTGGACGAAGTAGACGAAATGCTCGGAGTTGGACTACAGACATTGAAGACCTCGAAGACTTTGTTGAAACAGGCAAGCAGCCCTTTGACCATGACTATGAAATCCCCTTTTTATACATGTCATATATAGCTCTTTATTATCGTTGCATCGGAATCATGGTGGGATGGTGAACCACGTGGTTGGTTGCCTCGGTTACATTCCTCGTTGATACTTGCATTGTGCATGGCCCTACCTTCTTATGAGGGTTATGCCGGTGGGGGTAGATAGGATGCAAATGTAGATGCTACATAAAGGGGCGGGTTTATGCATGGTGAAGGAGACAAAGCTTTTACAAAGACTTTTGAAAACCCGTTGGGTGCCACTTACGCTGAGGGAGATGATGAGATGGGTGACCACTTGATGGCGAAGTGGTGTGCCAAGGGAAGTGTGTGTTGTTTTCAAAGCGGATTGGTGGAGTTGCGACCGTTATTCCAACCTTACATGCGACCACTCTACCCTTATATGGGAAAGGGCATTATTGAGTACCTAGACCGATACTAGCTTGGAGCCCGCATTACTAGTGGCGGGGAGAGTTGGTGCTCTCTCTTGGGGCGAGGGTCGTGCCGGTAGAGGCGGCCATGACCATCTTTATGGGGCCGGACACACCGTTGGTACCCGTGCGGTGGTATGTGATGAATATGGGAGCAAGGCTCCACGAAAATGTTATGTGAAATGTTGGGCACGGGGGTTCTTGCCAATCAGTGGACTCCATGTTAGTGTCGACTAGGGAAAGGTAGTGATCGGTGCTTACCGGTACTTGAGGTACCATGGTCGTGGATGACACGAAAGTTCCCGGATCTAGTGGGTAAAGTGTGCAACCTCTGCGAGTGTAAAACTATTGAATAGCCGTGTCCACGGTCATGGGCAGTTAGGTAACCGCTCTTGGGCTCGTCCACTTCTTTACAAACCCGGTGTGTGTGTGTGATGATGGAAATGACTTGGGTCAAGTCAAAGGACTTGACCACGATTGAGATGGGTTGGTGCCCACTCTGTTTATGATAAATGGGTTGGTGCCCTCTATTTATGTTGATATCGTAACCTGTCCTCATGGTTACTTGAATTCTCTTGATGCATGCCTTACAAGTTGTTGAACATGTCATTACACTCAAAACTAGCTTTCATAAAAATTTACCTATATCATGCCTTTGTTCTATCTTGAACCAAGACATGGGTTGCTTGCGAGTACATTCAAAGTACTCATTGGCTTGCCTTTGGTTATTTAATTGACGGGCATGGAAGAACAGGATGTGATGAAGAACACTTGATGACGAGCAAGCGAGCTAGGGCCTTCGGTCAGAATGCAGTAGGGTTAAGGCGGATGGCGTGGGTCCAAGTTATCGGCGAAGATTTACATTGCGATGTTATACTCAAGGCATGACCATAATGGTCCTACTTGTGTAAAGCGGTATGTATGGATGTAAGACTCTTGTTATTCAGCTTACGTGTGTTCGGTGAGCATTGATCTCGGGATCTTTGTACCGTGCATTCGGTGATCACGACTTATGGTCGGGGTCCCCCTGAGCTGTATCGAGCCATCTGTTGTAGGAAGCCTTAGTTAGCATGGTGCGTTAGTTAGGGTAAAACTATTTCCAAAACTACTACTAGTTTTCAAAACTATCTATACCTCTCTTCCCTTCTTAGTGTTTCGAAAACTAAGGTATACTTTCCTTATTGGTCTCTTCCCCTTCAAAACCTTTGGTCGCTAGAACCCTTATGCCCCTGACCACTAGATTTCCTTGAAATCCTCGCGGATAATCTAGAAGGAAGATGCCTTGCCAGACATTCACCCAAATCTCCTGAACACAAGATTGGTGACATCACCACAAGACGATACCAACAGAAGATACATCCTCGAGGAATGAGGACACGAAGACCTAGGAGATGGTGGCGTCCTTGACACGCCCCAAGATGATGCAACCTTGGCCTCGATGATCGGGGCCATAGGGAATGCAAGATCAAGATATGCATCGCTAATAGAGTAACCATGTCACTACCGTTGTTGTATCGGCAACCACCGATGGATGAGAACCTAGCCATTTGGTCCGCCTCACCATAGTGAGCAGGAAAGCAGTTCTCCTCATCCCCGCTCTTGGTGTCGATGTGGTCATCAACATAACCGACATGATGGACCTCTATTACGCCTTGATAATGTCATTGCATAAAGGATTACCTACAGGTACCATCGATGGCTTAGAAGACAACGAGAAGACCAGTCAATGCTGCTATGAGAAGCCACCTTCACCCCATCACTTCACGGGCAAGAAGTTGTTGAAGACTCTTCAAACTCAACCAGGGATCGTTTCATCAAACAACTACAAGAGGCGTAGCAGCACCTTAGGGAAACACGGGAGGCTGCACGAGGCACAAAACACGACTATAGAGTCAGGGACCCCTAGGGTAGGATGGTCGTGTACCCCCTATCTGCAGTCGAGTCCGTATGATGGTTGAGTAGAACCACGATTGTGTGTTGCTTGTTTATATTTATGCGTGTTTTTGATATCGATCGCCTTTTTGCCCTAGGCAACAAGTATGCAACTATATCACTGCCTTATTTTGTTGTTTGTGTTTGGCCCTTACGGCACTTGTTTGTTTACTGCACTATAGAACCCCCTTTGGCATCCCCTCCTCTATGCTACTTTTCCCTCTCATCTCTCTCCTCAAGCGAAGACAAGCAAGACAATATGCACCAAGGTTCCACCTCGGCGACCAACAAGCCTTTGAAGACTTTTGCTACAACCTCCTCGACCTAGTACAACCACGTATGTTTGCACCTCAAGACTAGAACCCATCCCTAGACCCTTGAGACTTCACGAGATCCCAGCTCGAAACCTTAACCATGAGCTTAACCTCACGGAATTGCAAGAGAACCGGTTAAGCCTCCGTAACCTGCTTATCCTTTGGGTTCATTATGGAACTAGTGGACATAGTGAACGAGCACATTATCTTCCTAAGATAGCACCAAAACTGATGATGCCATAGGGAAGACCAATTTGAGGATATAGGAACAGAGGACAAATGACTTGATGAGTTTATATCAATGACTTTGAGGAATTATCTGAGACTCTTTGGTGAATTATAAGGCTACCATGTTGGTAGATGAACTTGGTGGGATCATGATTATAGAGTAGCATAGCTTTCATTACCCTGAGTAAATTGGATTTATAGGGCGATTATGATGCATGGTGAAACTCTGGAAGTGCAAGGATTTGAGTTGATAAGATGATAGGAGATAGTTGTTATTAAGTAAGCGACTTGGGGAACATGTAGGAATTCTCGTTGGACAAGAGATTTGAATTTTAGTAGGTGATTCGAGTTGAATATAGATCTTTGAGTAAGTCTACATGGTTGGAGTAAATTGGATTTAGGTGATGATCTTGATCGTGATACCATGTTTCTCGGTGGACCATAAACTAGGAGATTGGATGTATCGTCAGGGTTTAATTAGGTATCTATATAAGCTTGACCTTGGAGTATTACTTGACCATGATAATGGGAATTGGTGGGTGACTATAGTAAATATAGCTCTTTCAAGTATTAGGGATTATAAGGACTTTAGAAGATCATGTGGAACACCAGCATAGGTGTTGGATTTGTAGAATTAATGGATTATGATTCATAGGAAGGAAACAAGATCTTGGAGTGGCATACGACGTGTTTCCTTAGGATAGAGATGCACTAGTATGGGCCTTGGAAGAATAGGGTGAGCACTTGGATTGTCCTATTTCAATTCTAGCTTGGAAGCTTGTATGCTCTACCCATGGATTTTTAGGGGTGGCCACACACACATGAGTTTGGGGATCATAGACATATATGATGTTGTTAGACCTCCTCTTGGGAGTCATGAGGATATGAATAGAATGAGTGATGATTGGAGTTGTCCTATACGAAATGATGCTATCAGTGATATGATGTGATTTGTTTAAAGGACTAGATAGAATATTGGCATCTCAGAAACCGTGCTTAAAGGTAGGATGATAAATGTCCATTCGCACACTAGAATCCTTGAAACCCTTATGCCCTACCAAGCTACAACACGGTTGGATCATGACCTTGGGTCTTGGCTCTAGATCAATAAGACCTTGACCAATGCTCAACGCGACCCTCACCAGCGCCTCAGCCCACTCTCATTACCCCAAATACTTCATAGAGTACTTGGGCAAGTTAATGGTCATCCTTACTTGAGGACATGTATGTCCACATGAAGACAGAAGAAGAGTTGATCGGCTGGTTAGGGAACACCCGAAGACCGCCATGACAAGGAGGAAGAGCTATACCAACCACCGTCGTCAAGGAGTGAGCTTCCGCGTTGAAGACCGTGCATATCTGCAAGCCACTCCTCTCAAAGGCAACTATGGCCTCATGAAGAAAACTATGCTACTCATGACCTTGAGCTAGCAGTGGTGGTTCCTGCCCTGAAGACTTGGCAACATTACCTCTTAGGGAAGCAATGTGACATATACACGGATCACCAAAAGTCTGAAGTATATTTTCACTCAAAGAGAGTTGACCACGAGGCAAAGAAGATGGCTAGAGTTGATCAAAGATTATGACCTCAGCGTTCAATACCACCACAGGAAGGCTAATGTGGTAGCGGATGCATTAAGCGAAAGGCTTGTTCCTTGAATGCTATGCTTAAGATAAGCTACCGCCTTGTATGAAGAACTTGAAGCTTGGGTTGGGCTGGTTGCACGAGTTCTCAGCTAACCTTGAAGTCAAGCCGACCACGATGGATGAGGTTAAAGAAGCTCGAGCAGGACACGAGTATTGAAGGCATCAAGAGGAAGATCAAAGCGAGGCAAAGCCCCACTTAATTCTGTCAAGGCGACCTACAAAGGGAACCGAGTTAGCGGTCTCTACATCAACGAATCGCGAGCATTCATGGCGTTCCCAAAGGAAATTGTGTCGGATAGAGAACCCAATTCACCTCAAGGTTACGGAAGAAGTTCCGGAGGCCATAGGGACCAAGTTGTCCTTGACCTGCTTTCCACCCACAGACCGGAGGTCGAGCGAGAATGAGTGAATCGGATACTCGAAGACATGCTCCGAGCACATGTCTTAGCATATGGAGCTAAGTGGGAAGATTGCCTCCCTTTCGCCGAGTTCTCTTACAACAACAGTTATCAGTCAAGCCTTGAGATGGCACCATTTGAGGTATTATCTGAGACGGTAATGCGCACACCCTCAATTGGTCGAAGCTGGAGAAGGACTTGTCTTTGGGCCGATATCCTCCGTGAAGTGAAGAGCAAGTCCAGCTTATCGAGGCGTTGAAGACTGCCAAGTCAAGACAAAAAACTCTGTGACCCCGTCGTCGAGACATGACCTTCGGGTTGGAGACCATGTTTATCTCCGGGTCACCCCTCTCAAAGGAACCCAGCCCTTCCATGTCAATGGAAAGCTCGCCCCAAGATTCATCGACATACGCAAGATCACTCCAAGATTTAACAACCTCATCTAGAGATCACTACGAGGCGAAGAAGGCAGTTAGCAGATGGAGTTGCCACTTAAGTAACACAGGTGCACAATGCTTTCCATGCATCACAACCCGGAAGTGTTTTCAACTTCCTAGCTAGCCGAGCAGCGATAAGGACACTAACCACCAAGCGATCGACCCCTAGCCCAATCTAACCTACATGAGCTACCCATTAGCAACTTTGGATCAAGAAGAGCGTCATCTGTGAAGCCACACCATCAAGTATTTCAAGTTCAATGGAGCACCAAGCGAAGCGAAGCAACATGAGGACTTGAAGACTACCCAAGATCCAAGTTTGTATCCCTTTCACGCCTAGTCTAGGAATCTAGGGGCGAGATTCTTGTAAGAGAATGGTCTGTCACACCCTGATTTTCATGGCACAACACTTAAGTCAATAATCATGCAAAAATGTGGTTTGACAAAAACTTTTGAGTGTTTTGTCTTTGCTTTGATTGAATGTTTGTTGCTTTGCTTGCAAGTGCTCTAGAAATCAAATAAATCCTCCAACTCCTATACTTCATCTCCTGGATCCAAAACCTTTTCTCAATGATCATGCCATGTGTATAGAGCAATATAGTATTTTCTTACAAAAATAATTTGGCCAAAAGTATTTTCAAAATTAGTTTTCAAAAACCCACGAATTGAGGTTTGCCTTTGCAAGTACTTAATTTAGGGCATTAAAAATCTTTATAAAATATATTTGACTCCTATTAGATATAGGATACCCGAAACCACAAAAATATAATTTTGGAAGTTATTTTACTATTTTATTTCAAAGCTTTTCTTAAGGCCGAAATGGTCTTTAATAGGAAAAATTATTTTCTTGTTTCAAAAATATTTTACAAAAATTAGGGAAACTCAGTGGACATATATTTTCCATATATAAGAGTTTCGACACATGGTCATGTTCAAAATATTGGTCAAATCCTCAAAAACCCTTTACGGATATTTCAAGCTTTTGAAATATTTACAAAAAATATTCTCCAAAATTCCAGGAAAATTCTATCATGTCACATATGACATATTAGATGATCTTGCCAAGTCTCATGACTTGGAGAACAAAATAACATCATCAAATCCCCTCAAAACCATTTACATCTATTTTGAAGTTTGAGCAACTTTACATTGCCAAACATGTCCAAATGTTCTCAAACTTGGTGCACATGCTCCAATGGCCTAATAATGCATCTAGACCAAATGGCATAGGTTGGAGAAAGGGATATCTTGATCAAAGTGCCCCAAAACCCTCTCTGACCAGAATCAAATTTGAACAACTTTGCATTACCAACTTTCTCTCCTTGACCCCAATTTTTGTGAGCATGATTACATGACCAAATGAGGCCACCACACCAAGTGGTGCATCAAGGAGAAGTGATTTGCTCAACTAAATCTACAGAAGTTCATTTCTGCTAATTTCTAGGGTTTACCAAAGTTGCATTGGCAACTTTGCCCAAATAAAGCTCAAAATGGGTGGAAGGCCCTAATTATGTGCCATGTCACCTGTGGAGCCTCATGACAAATGGAAGTCATATTCTTGCCCAAGCTGCCGATTGTACTAAGGTAGGGTACCTCGGTACCCCAACTTGTACCGCAAGCGACCTGACTTCCGTGGCTGGATCCACCAAATGCTTGCGGAGACCATTCCGCTCCATACCAAGCCATTCAAGAACAAAGTGTACAAGGCAGAAGGTTAAGACCCGGCAAGAGGAGCTTGCCGGAAGGCCGTTCGGGCTCTAGACTACATCGCTCACGCAAGTCCACGGCGAGAGGAGCTCGCCGGGGAGACTAGAAAGATCACATCACAGAAGACCGCCTCGGCGCCATGCGCGTCCGGCGAGGCCGAGGCGACAAGACTACAAGCCGACAAGCTCCGGGCCGGCAAGATCAAGGCCCGGCAAGGTACTTGCCGGGAGAAGCTGCTTGCGTACCGCATCCAGCTCATCGGCCTGCGTCGCCTTGACTTTCTCGAGAGGCGTGGCGGGTGGCATCTTTGCATGAGGGTGCGGTGGCACTCCAGTGGTGGCTCCATCGCCCGTGGCAAGCGAACGCAAGGCGGGAGCTTTTTAGAGGCGGCAGCGGCATTAATGCTCTTGTCCCCTCTGTCAAAAGTAGGTAGAATCCCTTTGTTCATGCCTTTGTGGCTGCCTTTGTTCCCTTGTCCCAACTACCACCTCTTTTACATTTTACCCCTCTACCCTCGTTGACACCTGTCGGTGACCCTTGCCCTATAAAGGAGGCCCATGCACAGCGTGGGGAGGTTCCGATCATTAGCTACTCTCGCGAGGCTCGAATCCTTGGCAACTCTAGCGCTGGGATTGGTGGTTCCACACCACACCACCACTCGCTCGCATTCTCGAGCAAGATCAAATACAACACAAAGCAGCGGTAGGGTTTCTGCGACCGCCGCGCCCGAAGCTGGGTAAAAATCCCTCGCCAGCGCGCATCGCCTCGATCGCTCTCCGCGCATCCTCCGCCCTCGTACCGAACACACGAAGGGCCGTCCCAGCGGCCCCATAGGTCATCGCGCCCCCATCGCGCCACGACATCTTTGGCGCGCCCGGTAGAAGCGTCGAGGTTATCTTGGACCTGATCCGGCGTTCGCGGCGACGCGTCTTCATCAACCTCTCGGTTTCGTCGGCGGCTTCGCCGACAACTGCGCCATGGCCCCGAGCGAGAGCCTCGGTCGCAGACCATCTCCGTCTTCCCCACCACCGAGCCAGCGGTGGGCGGAGGAAACGCCAGTGGAAGGTGGGCGCGGCGAGGCACTCATGGCGCCACGAGATCGAGGGCAGGGCGGATGACCGCGCCTCGGTCTCCGCAGATCCACGTCCATCTCAGCACCACGGCTGCCCGGCAGCGCATACCACGAGAGGTGGTATCCGCTTCTTTGGGCAAGAATAGGCCGGGCTCGCGGGATCTCGGACTGCTGTCAGGACATGAGCAAAGCGAAAGTGCGGGCGAGTCTTGCTCCTCCTATCGCTACTAGGAGTCCGAGCATGTCTGTTCCTGCGCGCTCGCTCCGCTCCCCTCCCGGCACGTGGCGTGTCTCCTTAGAGCATACGCTGTAAATCGAGGGCCAGCCATCGAGCTCTAAGTCCGGCGAGGGCGGCTCTGGCGCCCACTCCGACAAACACGGCTCCTCGGGCGCTATAAGCCCGGCAAAGACAACCTTTGGTGCTCGTTCGTGACGCACCTCCCAGTGCTTTGCTGTTGTCGTCGAGGCCAGCGCCATTGAGTTCCACCAGCAGGTGCAAAGAAAAAGAAAAGCTAAGTCGCTCGAGCCTTCGTGCGAGCACTCCTTAAATCACGCTTTTATTCGTTATATCCCTCTCGCGTTAAATGCGTTTGTGCACAAAACACATGCGTTGAGGAGCACTGCTGCGAATAGCGCACCCTTACTTTGCTTGAACACACTCAGCGAGTAAGAGTGAGCGCGACCAACCGGCGCCCTCGTTTCGTTCGAGTGCATTCAGCAAGTTAAGTCGTCATGAGCTAGGCAGCGGCAAGGTTGCTTGCGGGCGGCGCCGACCGGCAGGCTGCTGATGTCCGTACTCAGCAAGCGCGTTAAGCGCCGACAAGTTCCCTAGAAGCATAGGGTGAAAGCGCACAAAGGCGTAAAGTAGAGGTGTAACATAGCAAGCCCTGCCGTGAGGTGTCCTTTGTATGAGAGGCTTGTCGCGAGAGGAGCCAAGTCGTGGTCGATTGCGTGCTTGTTTTGTTTCGAGTCCGCTCAACAAACACAAGTGTCTGCTGCACCCTTATCTTGCTTCGAGCCTGCTCGGCAAGTTAAGCGTCACAACGGCCCGGCGAGGTTGTTTGCGGAAGCTTAACACCGCCCAGGCTGTCCCATGACAGCGTGTTCGCCCGACAAGCTCCCGAGGCGTAAGTACAAACATCTGAAAGGCAAGACACGGCATCGTATTGCATAGTCGAGATCTACATACATACATATACATGAAGCAATTGCATATCTACCTCAGCTGTTTTTATGACTGAAATTGCAGCGACAAGGAGAGGGCCCAAGGTGGCGGGGGGGAACCGAGCAAGAAGCGGCCGTTCAGCGGCGGGGAGGACCCCGGCAAGGCCAAGCGGCGACAAGGTGATCGACCTTCTCGAGCGCGACAAGGATGAAGAAGGCGGCGAGGACATGGAGGATGAGGGCGGCGGTGAGCAGGAGTTCGAAGGCTACGGAGGTCACTGTGCGTCGGCGGTGGCGCCTCGTTACACACCTCCACCGCCAACTAAAGCGGTGGGCACGTGAGGTGAATGCGCGAGCCGCCCATGGAGTCGCGAGGCTCCTCAAATGGTCCAACATGCCCATCATTTTTGATCTTGAGGATCACCCGACCGCACCACAGCGGTCGGGTGTTTCTGATGCTGGTTTCACCACCATCCGCAACCTCAAGGTCACCAAGATGTTAGTTGGCGGGGCGGGCTGAACTTGATCTCCTCTGCTGTGATCAAAAACTCCAAATCCCATATGGCGAGCTCGAAGAGCCGGTTCCTTCAAGGAATCAACCGGGAAGGAGCAAGCCCAAGGAAAGATCACCTTGCGGTGACCTTTGGCGGGAGATCAACTTCAGGGACCGGCGCGTCACTTTCGGCGTCGCCCGATATTCCGTTGCCATCAGCGGGATACTCGGCAAATCTGCCCTCGCCAAGTTCATGGCAGCTTCCCATTCACGCTTACTAGCGTGCTCAAGATGCGGGGCGATAAGCGTCATCGCATCCTGGCGACAAGAAAGGCGGCGCTTATCTGTACCGACCAGATCTACGGGATGCGGCAGCAGGCCGACAAGGATGCACTTGCGCTGAAGCTCCCGAGGAAAGAAGGCGAAGATCAAGTCCGGCAAAGCGCTCGGGACCCACTCCGCAACAGCACCCCTTGGTGTTGCGCTCTTGTCGAGGGCGCCCGTCGAGCTCCGCGGCAAGGATAAAAAGGAATGGCTGCTCCGCCGGCGACCAAGAGGTGTCCGCCAAGGAGGGCGGCACGGTGGTACCTTCACCATCGATTGCACGCAGCGGCAAATAGGAAGCGCGCTCGTTGCTTTCTGCGGCGAATGTCGATGTGTTTGCATGGCAACCATCGACATCCCGGTGTTCGAGGAAGGTAATTGAGCACAAGCTTGCCGTTTGCCCCATCGCGGCCGTCAAGCAAAAAGTGAGGAAGCAAGCCGTGGGCGCCAGAGTTCATCAGCGAAGAAATCAAGAAGCTAGAGGCAGCAGGCCTAGTCGAGGTGTGATCCATCCGGCGTGGTTAGCAAACCCGATGTCGTCGTCATAAGGCCAATGGAAAATGGAGCTGTGTATAGACTTCACCGATGTGAATAAAGCATGTCCCAGGATCCATTTCCCTTGCGGCGCATCGACGAGTTTGTCGACTCCTTTGCGGATGTGAGCTACTCTGCTTTCTTGATGCGTACTCGAGGCTATCACCGGATCTTCATGGCCAAGAGGATGAAGAGAAGACTGCGTTTATCACTCCATGTGGCACCTATTGCTTCATCGCATGCCATTTGGATGAAGAATGCAGGATCAACATTCAGCGAGGTAGTGTATACTGCTTTTGAGCCTCGATTCACGAAATGTAGAAGCTTACATGGATGACATCGTGGTGAAGAGCAAAGCAAGGATACACTTGATTCAAGATTTGGAAGAGACATTCCGAACCTCTGCGGAGATCTGACTAAAATTGAACCACGAGAAGTGCGTCTTTGGGGTTCCCTCCGGCAAGCTCCTCGGGTTCTTTGTGTCACGAGAGAGGATCGAAGCCAACCCGACAAGATTAAAGCCATTGAGCAGATCCAAGCCCCAAAGCGGGTCAAGGATGTCGGAAGGCTCGCGGGTTGTGTGGCTGCCCTCGGGATTCATTTCAAAGTCTGCGGCGGCATACGCCCTTCTTCAAAATCTTGAAGAAGGCGGGGCCCATGAAGTGGACTCGAAGCGGAGGCAAGTGACGCAAGACTTGAAAGCGTTACTGTCCTCCACTCCAATACTTATCGCACCTAAACCTCGGGAGAAGTTCTGCTGTACCTAGCGGCAACCAACCAAGTGGTTAGTGCTGCTTATTTGAAGTAGAGGAGAGGAGTCCGACGAGGCTACATCTCCGGCAAGTGAGTCCAGCGACAAGCGAGTCTTGCTCCGGCAAGCTCTGGCCCGACAAGGACAAGTCTGCGAGGAGCAGGATGAGGTCGCGGAAAAAGATGGTGCAGCGCCCGGTGTATTTTGTAAGCTCCTTCTCGGGGAGCTAGATCAAGATACTACGGTGTGCAAAAAGTTGCTTCGGCCTCCTCATGGCCTCGAGAAAGCTGCGCCATTACTTCGAACTACGAGATAAAGTGGTCACTCGCTTCCCGCTGAAAAGAATATTGCATAACCCGAGGAGCAGGCGGGATCGTTGAGTGGGCACTAGAGTTGTCGAGCTTTGGACTCAAGTTTGAAAGTACTTCAACCATCTGAGCGGGCTTTGGCAGAATTTATAGCAGAATGGACCCCAACACTGGCAGCGAAGTTCAAAAGCGAGTACACCCGTACAAGAAGCAGCAGTGAATGGGTAATGTACTTTGATGGTGCCTTCTCGCTGCAAAGCGCGCCGGCCCCGGCGTCGTACTCATCGCACCCACGGAGAGCACCTCAAATCGTCATCGGATGCACTTCCCAAGAGAACAGCGACAAACAACCTTTGCCGAATATGAAGGTTTGCTTGCGGCCTCGGGATTGCGGCGAACTTGGGATCAAGAAGTTGATTGTCTTGGGGAGATTCTCGGTTGGTGGTCGGCAAGTTAACAAAGCTATCGAGCCCTTTGATGGAAGCTTATGTAGATGAGGTGAGGAAGCTTGAGGAGCACTTTGAAGGCTGCAGGATGGAGCACATTCGAGGGCTCGAGAATGAAATCAGATGGCCTTTCAAAGTGTGCTTCTATGAAGTTACACATGGAACCAGGGACCTTCTTGCTCAAGCTGACTCAACCATCCGTCACACCATCAATTGGACAGTCCAAGAAAAGAAAGTTGGTCTCTGGCGACTACTTGCGGCGGATCTCCACGAGACCGCCGCCAAAGTCCCAAGGTCAGCAGTCGAGCAGCTGAGAACAGTTTGCTCCTGCCGATCCTCGGATCATGCGATCGAAGCAAGTGTTCCCGACAAGCTTTGCCCGGCAAGCTTGCGGGGACCTTCAGCTCCGCGAGCCGGGGATCTTTGCCGTAGAAGCCGAGGTTCTGCTGCGGCCCTCATGCCTTTAGTCCTTGCCGTCGAGCCCCAAGCTCGGCATGGGCAGCAGATCGTCCGTTTTACGCAAGCGGAGAACTTCCGGCGACCACGAAGAAATAGAAAGGTAACGAGACGGTCAAGTATGTACCAGTTCGTGGACAACGGCTATCTGAAGAAAACTCAATGGTGTCGATTGAAGTGCATCTCCGGGAAGGCGGACAAAAGCTGTTGGCGAGAGATACGGAGGCATCTGCGGCCACCACATTGGCGCAAAGAAGCTTGCCGGAAAGCTTTCGGCAAGGGTTCTTTGGCAAGAAAGCCCTCAAGATGCAAGCTGCACTAGTAACCAAGTGTGAAGCGTGCGATTCCATGCAAAGCAAATTCATCGGCCAGCTCAAGCTCTCCAAACAATCCCTTTATCCTGGCCCTTCTTAGTGCGGGGCTCGATATCCTCGGCCCCTTCCCCGTCTTTGTCGGGGCTTTGAGTACTTATGCGTAGCAATTGACAAGTTCACAAAGTGGCGGAAGTGGAGCCGATGAGAAGGTGACAGCACAATCAGCGGTCAAGTTCTTGGTCGATTGTATGCGTTTGGGATCCCTAACGGATTATCACCGACAGCGGTACACAATTCACTAACCGCACCTTCATTGTCGTCCAAGACCTTGGCGCCAAGGTCATTTAAACCATTGCTCACCCAAGGAGCAGCGGTCAAGCGAAAGGGCCAATCTTTGAAGTGTTGCGCGGACTCAAGACAAGAACTTTCGACGAGCTGTGCAAGTGCGGAAGAAATTGGATAGGAGGCTGCGGCGGCTCTTTGGTCAATCGAGCGGCGCCGTCGAGCCACGGACAGACACCCGCCGCTCTAGTCTATGGGCGAAGCGGTTCTCCCCACGGAACTTCGTATCACGGATCTCTCGAGTGCTCGCTTATGATGAGCTTGAGCAAGAGCAGCTGCGGCAAGATGGCGCATTGCTCCTCGAGGAAGGGGCGTCTCGAACTTCTTTATGCGAGCTGCTCGATACCAGCAAGCCTTGCGCCCTTACCATAACCGCAAGGTCAAAGCCGGAGTCTCGAGGAAAGCGACCTTGTTCTTGGCGTGTTCGATCCGCCAAGAATTCCAACAAGTTGGCCTTGAAGTGGGAAGGCCCTTATCGGGTGAGACAAGTCACGAGGCCGGCGCTGTCCGACTTCGAGACCGAAGAAGGCTTGCCCGGTGGTAACTCTGGAACATAGAGCATCTTCGCAAGTTTTACCCGTAAAGCGCGGTTGCGTGATCGCTCGGCAACCACCTTTTATACAAAAGCTTTGCGCGATTGCATGTAACCCTTTGTACAAAGCCGGCGAGACCCGTGCAGCAATAAAGTTTCCGTGTTTTGCGATTATTTGCCTTTTCCCATGCTCTTCTTTGCTATTTGCATGAGTTATTTGGCATCTTTAAATGCGACGCATATCCGGCAAGCAATACGCCCGAAGGCCATATCTTTTCCTTCTTCTCTTTCCTTGTCTCTTAAGCAAAGAAACATTCCTCGTGCACAAGTTTGCGGGGAAGGAAGTGGAGGATGAACCAAGTGCTGTTCAAGGAAGAGAAGCTTGCGAAGAGCAGCTCAAAGTTTTAAATTTTAAGTTGCCTCCTTGAACAACCACACCCGTATGGAAAACTTGTGCTCGGAGGAACCTACCCGTGGATAGCCGCACCCTCATCTTGTTTTTGGCGTGCTCAAAGATTTAAGTGAGCGACAAAGTGTTGTGCCCTTGTTTCGTTTGAGCCCTTTCGGCAAGCTAGAGTGCGTTCGGCAAGCCATGGCAAGGTTGCTTCCGGCAAGTCCTTGGCTAGCAGCTGCTTGAGTTTGACACTCAGCACTTTCGCGGCAAGGGCTCCTTGCGGCAAAACTCTGGAAGCATAAAGTTAAAAGCGTGCGAAGTTGAGGATCAAGGCAAGGGAGATGACCTGCATCTGCTGATCAGAATAAAGGTAATATCTTACAAGAAATAACTTCGCGATGACTAATGAGTTCATAGCGACTGTACCTAACAAAAGAAATAAAGATAAAGAGGCCTAGTCTCTGCGGTCGCCCTCCATCCTGAGGATCTTGTTCACTTTAGCGATGATGTGGGCGACCTGCTCCTTGAGGCCTCCATGTCGCGTCGGCGGCAAGCTGCGAAGGGCGTTGGAGAGGTTTATACGGGGTTGCGGTATCTCGATCTTCGTCGACCGCAGCGCTCCATGGTTCCAGCGCACTGGTGGCGCGCCTCCTCGGCGAGCTGCGAGGATCTTCTTCCATGATTGCAAGAGCTGGCGCGACCCCCACGAAGAAGAGGCTGAGCTTGGCGCTGTGGCGAGTTTGGATCCGGAGTAGATGAGATGCTCCGGCTTGGCGCTGCAGCTCTGGTCAATGGCGGACCGAAGACACCAAGTCTTGGTCCATATCTCAACAATCGGCGGAAATCCTCGGCTGCTTTGTTGGCGCGGCCACTAAGGATCGCTCCTCGCGGAGCTCCTCCTTCAACTTGGTCTCCTGGTCCCGGGCAGCGTCGGCGAGTCCTTGGCATGAAATTTTCTGCTCAAGATCCTCGGCGGAATCCTTGGCGGCCTTCAGCTCGTCGCCCTTCTCGGCAAAGGCGCTGGGCTACGAGTTGGTGTGGGCGTATTTCTCGCGCTCCGTGGTGGCGCGGTGATCTTCTTGAGTCCACCTTCACAGCTCCTCGATTCTGCGACCTTGGCGGCAAGATCTACCTTAGCGGTCTCCAGCGGCCGCTGTGGCGTCTTCGCTTCCTTCAATTCCCGCCAAGGCTTGCTCCCGAGCAGCAAGGTCTTCCTAAGTGGCGTCGAGGCAACCTTTCGCGAGTTGAGCTCTCCTTCTCGCCGGGACAGCTCCCACTCCGGCGAGCGTTGCTGCTCTTGACCTCGGCCTTCTCAGCAACCACTCTTCATCTTGCCAGCGAGCTGCTCGCGCTTCTCCGCCACCTCGCGGAAGCAGCCTGATTAGCGGCGGAGCTCCATGCAGCGCTTCTCCATCTCTCGGCGGCCTTGGCGGCAAGGGCCTCCGGGAAGCGAGCCGCTGTATCTGCCCGGTAAAGGGCGAGAGCTGGTGGCAGCTTCTCCTCATCGAGGCCCGCCCGCTCCGCCGAACCCCTCGGCGACCTTCAAACCCGCGGGCGGATCTCCCGTCGAAGGCCTCGCCCTCCGGGGAGCAGCGACGAGAACCCCGGCATCTGGATGAAAGCGCGTTGGGGGCTTCAAGTAATGGCGGGCCGTTCTTCTCCGGCGGAGGGTCGGCGACAGCGGCGGCACTTGTCGCTCCGCAGCCTCCGGGCGATGGTGCGGTCGCCGTCCCCTCTCCGGCAGCTGCATCTGCGGCGAGGCGATCTCGGCACATGTGGCTCGGCGGCTCCGCGCGTCCTCGATAACGAAGGTGTCGTCGCCGCCACCAGCGCGTCCTCCTCCTCAATAGCGACTTCCGTCTCCATCTGCTTTCGGGAGAGGAGGAGGATCTAGAAGAAAAGCGAAAAAAGTTCAAGCAAATATCCGAAAAGAGGCGGCGCCAAGAAGGCAAAATTCTGAGAACTTACCTTGGCGGGCGTCTTCAGCGGAGCTCTCTTGCGGGAACTATCCCTTGGCGGAGTAGCACGCCCTTGTCGGAGCTACTCGCCCTTGGCGGAGTACCACGCCCTTGGCGGGGACGCTCTCCCTTGCGGGGAGTCCAACCTTGGCGAGGATGGAGGGACTACCGGCTCCTCGGCGACCCGGATGATCCTGCCGTTGCGGCTCCATCTCTGCGCAAGACAAGACAAACACATCAAGATATTGGAACAAGATGAAGCTTTGAGGCGCTTTTGACAAGCGAAGTTGCGGGGCCCAGACTTCTGTTGGGGGCTCTTGTTGAGGCTCACGAAGCCAGCCCTGTGGCGGGACCAGCGAGCGGAGCCGCCGCTCGCTCCGAGAAGACCCTGTCCGCTTAGCCGGAGCGAAGGATCGGATGAGGGCAACATCGAGCTTGATGTCATCCAATCCAGCTCACTCCAATCTACTGCCAGCATAGCAGGCGTTGTCTTGGCGCGATAAGGGCTACGGCTCGTCTTGACGATCCGGCACCAATCTGCGCGCCCTCTTCCCACTTGATGCGGAGTTCCCCGGCGTCTGACCTCTTCAAGTTCAGACGGAAAACCAAGAGATCCCTCCGGAGAGGGAGGCAGACTCTGCTCTCGGAGTAAAAAATGCTGAAACGAGCTACATTGGGTATATCCCTATGAAGTTTTCGCACATATGTGCGAAAACCGCCATTATGAGGGCGGCGTTGGGGGTGAAATCAAGAAGGTGGAAGCCATATGTGTTCATGATGTCACGAAGAATTGAGAAAAAGGAGGACAAAGGCGCGATGGAAGAAAACTGCGAAGAAATAGTACCGCGGGATAGTTGTCCATGGTGGCGGCGGATGAGCTCTGGTCGAGGATGCGCCGTAGTCCTCTTGGCCCCAGAACAAAAATACTTGCCCGAGTTCTTGCCGCCCGAGCAGCGGCGGGAAAGGCGGCGTTCTCCCTCCGCATGTCTGGCGAGCTCTTCCGCTGCTCGGATCTCTCCTTCTTAGCCTTCTCCGCCTTCTCCTTCCCTTTACGGTCTTGAGGCCATGGCGGGGGCGAGGAAGGAGGCGAAGAATCCGGCGGCGCTTGTGAGCGAAAAGCAGCCGGAGGAGATGCGGGCCGGGCGCAAAGAGGTTTTACGGAGGAAGAAGAAGAAGCAATGAAAGCAATGGAGGAACCGCGCTGCTTCCTCTGTTTTTATGGGGAAGTGGGGCGTTCCGCTCTCCTCGATGAAGGGCGTGGAGCACGTCCCATCCGCAACGCCCGCGTCGGCGTCTTTGTTGCCTGAGGAGGCGGCGAGAAAGAGAGTGGATTCGACACGCGCCATGGGCCAGCGTGCCGTGCCTTTATCTTGGGCTGGCCCATGGCGCTTCGGCACCGTGTATAGCCCAGCCGGGGGCTCTGTCGGTGTACTAAGGTAGGGTACCTCGGTACCCCAACTTGTGCAGGGCAGCCACGACTTCCGTGCTGGATCCACCAAATGCTTGCGGAGACCATTCCGCTCCATACCAAGCCATTCAAGAACAAAGTGTACAAGGCGGAAGGTTAAGACCCGGCAAGAGGGCTTGCCGGGAAGGCCGATCGAGGCTCTAGACTACATCGCTCACGCAAGTCCTGGCGAGAGGAGCTGGCGGGGAGACTAGAAAGATCACATCACGAAGACCGCCTCGGCGCCATGCGCGTCGGCGAGCGGCGAGGCGACAAGACTACAAGCCCGACAAGCTCCGGGCCCGGCAAGATCAAGGCCCGGCAAGTACTTGCCGGGAGAACTGCGCTAACGTGCTCGCATCCAGCTCATCGGCCTGGCGTCGCCTTCAGCTTTCTCGAGGCAGCGTGGCGGGTGGCTGTCTTGCATGAAAGTGCGGTGGCACTCCGCGATGGTGGCTCCATCGCCCGTGGCAAGCGGAAACATGAAGGCGGGGAGCTTTTAGGCGGACAATGACAGGCATTTAATGCTCTTGTCCCCCTTTGTCAAAAGTAGGTAGAATCCTTGTTCATACCTTTGTGGCTGCATTGTTCCCTAACTGTCCCAACTACCACCTCTTTTACATTTTACCCCTCTACCCTCGTTGGCTTTGTCGGTGACCCTTGCCCTATAAAGGAGGCCCATGCACAGCGTGGGGAGGTTCCGATCATTCGCTACTCTCATGAGGCTCGAATCCTTGGCAACTCTAAGCGCTGGGATTAATTTGGTTCCACACCACCACCACTCGCTCGCATTCTCGAGCAAGATCAAATCTAACACAAAGCAGCGGTAGGGTTTCTGCGACCAGCGGCCGAAGCTGAGTAAAATCCTACGCCCTTGGCGCATCGCCTCGATCTGCTCTCTGTGCATCCTCCGCCCTCGTGCGAACACGAAGGGGCCGTCCCCGGCGGCCCCATAGGTGTCGCGCCCCCATCGCGCACGACACAAACCTTTATCAAACACCTTCTGGCATTTTGCAAAAACCACTATTTTGACCCCTTCCACTATTCTTGGGGAGCTCAACTTTTTACCACAGCCTCTCCGACCATCTCCTACCTCCGATAACTCTCCTCCTTCAATAGCTCAATTATTTGGGGTAAAACCCATCCCTTTTCTCTCTGTTTACCCATGGCAACTCCTCCTCTCTCTCTCCTTTCTATGTCACGGCGCCCGCTAGCTCCTGACCACTCTAGAGCATCCAAGGAAGCTCCAAGACACAAGTGGACATGCCCGACCTTTTAAAATGGCCATGCCGGCCATTTGCATGCTTTCTAGGCCTTCTGATGCGCTCCTGCTATGCCGCCCCCTTAACCGCCTCCGGCCACCTCGGGCCTCCCGGCGTGTCTCACGAGGCCGCCTCGGCGTCACGGGACACGGCAAGCTGCAAGCCCCCTCCTAAACCTCTCTCCTCTCCCTCCACGACCTCACCGGCGCGTCCGTGGGCCTTCCCCACAGTGCACATGCCACGCCCTATTTAATCCAGCCCAGAGCTCTCTCTCGCCTCGTTTGGACCCCTCTCTCTCCCGTGCACCTCTGGGCAGGTATCCCCTCCCTCTCGTGCTCTCTAGCACCCCCCATGGCGGAATGCCACCGCCTGGCCTCCACTCGATTCGAGCAATGCAGCTCACCTCCCTCCCTTTCCTCCACAGAGACTCCCGTGGCCGGCAAACCTCCCCACCTCCTCGAACGTGTCATGGGGATGCTCGAGCCGAAAGCCACGGATGGCGATGACCTCCCCACCTTCATCAAAGCTCACGGTCACCTCGGCCCCCTCCGTGGCCGTGACCTATGCTAGAGGATCGCCCGTTCCTTGAGCTTCGCCCATAAGCGGGCGTCGTGGGAGGCAGCCGGGGGCGCGGCAATCTCCGGATGGCGTCGGCCGAGCCCAACCTCGCCTCTGTCCTGCCCGACAAAGAGGAAGAAAGCGAACCAGTGGCGGGCCCCACCTCCCCTTGGGCCCCACATGTTAGCAGCGAGGCGTTGACTCGACGGCCGGCGTGGATAAGTGGAAGCGGCTTCCGCGAGGCCGTCTGCCGAACAAAGGCGTACTCCACGGAGTGCACCATCGGCGTCACCCTAGGCACACCGCGGTGATGCCTTTGGGCGGCCCACGGTCTATCTGGCGCCATGTAATGCATGAGGATAAGGTTAAGCCTTATTCACTTTTTTTTTTCTGTCAACTTCTAAAATCCATAAACAAATCAAATCAGCTCCAAATTTGATGATTCAAATTTCTAGTAGCTCATAAAATCATGATCTATCTCATGGTGCAACTTGCACATTTTCCGAAACTTTTTCTTCACAAACATTTATCAAATCTTGTTTTCCATTTACATGATGAACTTTAGAAAATCACAGAAGGCTCATATTGATCCAAATGCCATGATTCAAATTCTAGATGCATCTAAGTTCATAACTTAGTTTATGAACATTTTATTAATACTTTCTGTGCCCACAAAATAATGGGCCATTTCTTCATATTGACAACTTTGCAAATTCATAGGAAAATCATCTCAACTCCAAATCCAGTGAAACCAATTCCTAGATGCTTCTAAAATCATCCTTTGTTAAATGGGTGCCTTTGCTCATTTCCAAAAATATATTTCTGTACACTTCTTGCAAATCCATAAACCCCTTGATTCCACCATATCAAAATGTTGAGCTATCCATTCATCAAATCCAAATGAAACCACTTTGGTCATCCCTCATATGACGGAGGTATCCTAGAAAAGTCCAACTCATATTTTTAGAGCACTTTTATTTCCTGCCTTGTTGTGTTGCTTATTATGGTTGCTTTCGGCGATAGTGGGCCGAAGTAGGCGAAATGCTCGGAGTTGGACGGAGACATTGAAGACCTCGAAGACTTTGTTGAAACGAGCAAGCAGCCTTTTGACCATGACTATGAAATCCTTTTATACATGTCATATATAGCTCTTTATTATCGTTGCGCCGGAATCATGGTGGGATGGTGAACCATGTGGTTGGTTGCCTCGGTTACATTCCTCATTGATACTTGCATTGTGCATGGCCCTACCTTCTTATGAGGTTATGCGGTGGGGGTGAATAGGATGCAAATGTAGATGCTACATAAAAGGGGCGGGTTTATGCATGGTGAAGGAGACAAAGCTTTTACAAAAGACTTTTGAAAACCCGTCGGGTGCCACTTCGCATGGGGAGATGATGAGATGGGTGACCACTTGATGGCGAAGTGGTGTGCCAAGAAAGTGTGTTGTTTTCAAAGCGGATTGGTG
Source organism: Aegilops speltoides (assembly GCA_021437245.1). Lineage (NCBI taxonomy): Eukaryota > Viridiplantae > Streptophyta > Magnoliopsida > Poales > Poaceae > Aegilops > Aegilops speltoides. Next base: position 33,894 of record JAHHZJ010001372.1, read on the forward strand.
GAGTTGCGACCGTTATTCCAACCTTACATGCGACCACTCTACCCTTATATGGGAAAGGGCATTATTGAGTACCTAGACCGATACTAGCTTGGAGCCGCATTACTAGTGGCGGGGGAGAGTTGGTGCTCTCTCTTGGGGCGAGAGTGCGTGCGGTAGGGCGACCATGACCATCTTTATGGGGCACCGGACACACCGTTGGTACCCGTGCGGTGGTATGTGATGAATATGGAACAAGGCTCCACGGAAATGTTATGTGAAATGTTGGGCACGGGGTTCTTTGCCAATCGAGTGGACTCCATGTTAGTGTCGACTAAGGAAAGGTAGTGATCGGGTGCTTACCCGGGTACTTGAGGTACATGGTCGTGGATGACGGAAGTTCCCGGATCTAGTGGGTAAAGTGTGCAACCTCTGCGAGAATGTAAAACTATTGAATAGCCGTGTCCACGGTCATGGACGATTAGGTAACCGCTCTTGGGCTCGTCCACTTCTTTACAAACCAGTGTGTGTGATGATGGAAATGACTTGGGTCAAGTCAAAGGACTTGACACGATTGAGATGGGTTGGTGCCCTCTGTTTATGATAAATGGGTTGGTGCACATGTCGTGGTTCTAAGTCGCGGTAGAAGTAGGGGTAGGTTAAGGAGGCGATGTCCTAGCTATGGAGCAGTTGTGGAGACAAAGGATATGAGTTGGGCCCTTCTCGGAGAGTAATAGCCCTACGTCTCGGGCCTGAGGCGGTCAGTGGATTATAGTATGAGTAGTACAAGAATCTGAACCCTTCTATACGTGGGCGGGGTGCCTTATATAGAGTGCGCGGGACCCCAGCCAGCTCACATAATGGAGGATTAAAGTACATTAAGCCGGGGAGTTCTTGTAGCGCCCTCATAAAGCGCTTTAACTATCATTAAGTCTATTCAATAGTAAACCGTTGCCTGCGGGGTGCCTTGACCTTACGGTGGTGAGTGAATCTTCATGGTGAGTGGGTCTTCCATGGTGAGTGCTTCCGGTCTGGTGAGTGGATTCCTCTTTGGTCATTGGAAGATGATCCCTTACATGAGTACCCTTGGGTAGGGCGTTTAGGTCAGGCCTATGACCCTACCTAGGTACATGAATCCATCATTAGCCCCGAATGGATTGAGGCTTGAGTGAAGGAGGAGTTGGCGTTGTTTACGGCTGCTTTTGCATTCCGGCTACGTCTTGTCTTGGATCAAGATCTTCTTTGTTGATAACAAGAAACTTTCCTTGATCGACTTGATCCATTCTTGTTCTTTAGTCGAGTGACTTTCTACTGCTATACGAGTAACAAATCGCGGGAGATCTCGCACCAGCGGTGATCCGTCGTCCGCGGATCTCGCGGAATCTGAAATTTGGGGAAGCCGAAAGCAGAGCAGGCTGCGGCGCTTGGATGGGGCCTAACGAGGCGCCTCGATTTTCGCGCGCTTTCTCCGCCCGCGTGTCGCGCGGTCACGGCTGCTCGGGATATGATTGGATTGCTTGGGTCCACCTTTCATCCACTCGGAAGGATGCTATAAATGTAACTCCGGAGGCTCATGCATGATACCTTGTTCTTCCTCCCCGTTCTCTCCGCCTCCGCTCTCCACCTCGCCGCTGCTCCTTGCCATCTCTCCCTGCGCATTCCGCTTGCGGCTATGGGCAAAGAAAGCGGCGATCTTTGGGCGTGTGAAGAAGGCGTCGGTGGCGGAGAAAGCGTCGGTGGCCGAGAAAGCGAAGGGGAGATCCACGGTCATGGTGGTTCTTCGTCGAGATCAAGCTGCGAAGGCTGGGTCGAGAGGCTGGATCCGGTCGGCGATCGAGGAGAAGGATCTCCTTGATATAATATGACGGATTGATTCCTCCTGGCGCGAGACTTCCTGGCGAGTGGCAGCCTCAACGAAGAGGGTGAGTCGTGCTTTTGGCCACCATGTCGACCGAGGGTTTTCGTTGCCACGAGTGTATTCTTCGAGGTTTTCTGAATTTCTTTGGAGCTCAGCTTCACCATTTCACACCAAACTCCATCGCATACCTTGCGTTTGTATCTATGTCTGAAAACTTCACGGGCTGTCGACGCATGGGGCTTGTTCAAGTACATCTTCACATGTCGCTCTCGGTTTGTGAAGAAAGCAAATCTGGTGACGAGAAGACCGTGAGTCGAGATGTGTGGTGGTTTAGGAGTCGAGTTGAGGAACAAAAGCACTTTTCAGCTATGCATTTTCTGAGTCGGTTAGAGGCTGGCGATCGACACTGGTTCTATTGCGGAATGGCGGCCTTGAGCGATCGACCGGTCTCCCGAATTCACCATGAGTCGGTGAACGGGCCCTCCTCCACGAAGGTTGTCCACGAAGAAAGGGCTGAAGTGAAGATCTGATGGACCGGGTGGTGCAGCTGGTTAGGGGCGGAGTGGCGGCATGGACCTCCTGGAGGTTTTTCTTGGGCGAATCCAGCCCCTTGGTTCGAGTCACTTGCATGTGGTTGTATTGCGGCACGAAGGCGAAACTCGCGTCCACCGGAGGCGATCGGCGATGCCGTGGTGGAAGATGGATGGCCTCGATCACGGAAACAAGGACAATCCTCGCGGATCCGGAGGATTTCTCCGGCAATCGCGACAATGTTCGAGACAAGTACACTTGTTCTATTTTACATTGCATGTATGTCGGTGTGTACAGTGGCAGGTGTTGAACTCCTTTGATACCTCGAGGCCCTCACGAGCTATACTCAATGCCCATGGCGCCGATTCCGGCGGGAGGAAGCGGTGGAGGTGAGAGCCGGGAGGTGGAATTCAGATGGCCGAGGAGGCGGCGGCAGCGATGATGATGATGGCGAGGGCGGCGAGGGCGGCGAGGATGAGGAGGAGGAAGTCGCACCACGGCGCTTGGAAAAGCGGTCAAAGCTTGTGCCACGACCCTTGGTTGAGCAGCGGTAAAGAAGTCGCGGCGCCTCGCGATCGACCAAGCGCCCTAGGACCGCTTCTCCGGTGCCGGCGAGAAGGCGCCGAAGCAACGAAGGTAGTTCCGCGAGGACAACCAAGCCCACCGCAAAGATGAAGGTGTCCATCCCCACCATCTCGGGGTAAACATATTGCTTAAGTCTTCTTGCTTTACACAAATTTTGTCTCTGGTTGATATATGAATTGGTCGGTGACTCTTTGGAATTTCAGCTGCGACTTACGAAACCTCAGCTAAAGTTGGCGACCATGAGATGGAGGCGCGCCACCTCAAATCTGGTACTATATCCTTAATTCTTGTTCTCGGTCGGTGACTCAAAATTCTGAGCTTAACTCTTTTACGAAGCTCGGCCGATAACATCATCACTCTCCACGATGGCGATGATGAGGATGAGAGCAGCATTGAGGGCTAGGAGGAGCAGGAAGGCATCTGTGGCGGAGAAGCCCAAGGTCTGTGGCGCTAGAGACCATCGTGTGGAAGGGGAGGCGGCACTTTCGACATCACCGTGACCTTGGCGGTGCGGTGACCGGTTTCGGCCCGCCGTGAGTCTTGGACAACCTCGATCTTCACCACGCACCACGTCCCGGAGGACCAAAGGCGATCTGCTAAGGAGGCGATCCGTCAAGCGGGGATCATGATGGAGCGGTGAAGATCGCTCGGGATCTGAGCCAAGCGACTTACGATACCAGCTACGCCCTTGAGCAATGTTCAGTCGATCGACCACCTGTTCTGTTAGGATATGCTATGAAACTTTTCTTTCTGAAATTTATAGCAATAGCGGTCACCCACTAGGTGTGTCGATAAAAACTCCGTGTTAAGCGGGGGCCGCTGAGTGCACCCGCTGGGTGTAATCCCCGGCTAAGGTCATTGTTGGCGATCGGTCTTAAACTTCATAAGTAAATATTGATCATCACTCGAGATGAAGCGAACATGTTTACGAGACGGTGGGAACCGCTGAGTGCATGCAGGTGTAATCCCGAGGCGTGATCATTGTTGCGATTGATTACGATCTGAAGAATCTCTGTGTTGGTGCGACTTTTTTTGTTGGTGTTGGTCATTTCATCTTAAACTTACTAAGAATGGGCTGGTGCAGTGGTGGGCTCGCTCTTCTTTGAGTGCATTTGGTGCACTATGTCTATAATAAGACCGGTGGGGGCACGCATGAGTGCACCCCAGGTGTAATCCGAGACTACGGTTGAATGCTTACATTCATTGTAGTCTTAAACACTACATTTTCTTGATTCACTCGGAAGTGGATTATCTACGATATTTTGCAAGCGACTCTTGGTAGAAATCTTGTGATCTTGCGTACGCTATCTTTGAACTGGGCGAAGCATGTTCAGCTCGAGTTGGACTTAAGCTGGTGCAAGAGAATCGTGAGCGTGGGAGGAAACCAAGGTATGTTTGGTGAGATTTGGCGACTCTGTCCTCCTCCTACTTGCTTCAAGTTTGACTTTGCTGCGATTCTGAGCAAGGTGAAGGAGGCTCAAAGGAAGAAGGAGCTTGAGCTGTGCGAGAAGATCAAACTTCGATGAAAAAGCGGCCTCTGTTGCCAAGCTTGAAGCAGGATAACGCCGACTGAAGGTTGCTCTGGGCGCTGCCGGCAAAGGATCTTTGGCGAATGAAGGTGACAAGAAGAACCTGACCGAGAAGATCCTCAAGCTGGTGGGAAGAAGAGCGAGATGAAAGCTTCTTGGGCGGCCTTGCTAAGAAAGCTGTTTCTTAAGCTCGAAGGTAACCTTTTCCACTCGACCAATCTCCTCAATTGTTATGTTTCCATTCATTTATTTTTTCTGACTCGGGGTTTTGTCTTTGCGAGTTACGCCACAACGAAGAAGAAACCAGCCAGTGAGAGCGAACCTTGACCTATCAATTCCCGGTGAGCGATGAAACTGCCATGAACATCTTCCATTTGGAGTCAGCGTTCTGCTATTGTGGATTATCTCATAAGGCGAAGGTGGCTCGTCCCGCATCGACTCGGCCTTTGGCCCAATGAGACACTCCAAAATGACCTTGAGTCATTGATGGCTCGACTCAACGCCGTCCACGACGAGTGCAAAGTGGAAGAAATCTTGGCTCGATGCGGTGCGGATGTTGCCACTGTGCAGCGCGAGTCCATTGCAAAAGCTTCGAGAAGATAAGCTGGCGGCTCTCAGTGGCCAACACCAAAAAACACGACTTGGGACCTTCATGGAGACTTTCGCCGCTCTTTGCCCAGCGGATTCTTGTGGGATTGATCTTGGCGAGTTCGTTGCTCCATCCAGCCCTCCACGGGAGGGTAAAAACTTTCTTTGACCTTAAATTTGCCTCGGTATGCGAGTGGAGTTATAACGATAAAACCTTAGCGGGCTTAGTGCTGAGCACTCTCAGTTCTTTTAGGTATCGACCTAAATTTGGATTGGATGTTTGGATCGATTGCTCTTGGCTTGAATTGCTCTTTGCGGGTTTAATGACGGGATGCTGATTGCCGTCGACTTATTCCTTAAGCGAGCCTTTGGGCTGACTAAGCCTCCAGTGGGAGGTTTGCTCTCCACTCGGTAGGATTTCTTATACCTTAAGCGAGCAGGGCTGCAGCTAAGCCCCAGTGAGGGTTTGCTCTTCACTCGGTGGGATTTCTTATACCTTAGGCGAGCCTGGGCTGCAGCTAAGCCCCAGTGGGAGGTTTGCTCTTCACTCGGTGGGATTTCTTATACCTTAGGCAAGCAACTGGGCTGCAGCTAAGCCCCAGTGGGAGGTTTGCTCTCCACTCGGTAGGATTTCTTTATCTTAGGCGAGCAGGCTGCAGCTAAGCCCCAGTGGGAGGTTTGCTCTCCACTCGGTAGGATTTCTTTATCTTAGGCAAGCTTGGGCTGCAGCTAAGCCTCCAGTGGGAGGTTTGCTCTCCACTCGGTAGGATTTCCGTTGTATTTGTGTCGAGCTCGGAGAAGAGGTCACGATCGACCTGCGCCCGTCTTCCTTGCAATCGCACATCATACTTATGGTGTGGCTCGGAGGAGAGGTCATGATCGACTGCTTGCCTCGTTTTCCTTGCTAGTATACTTTATACTTAGGCGAGTCCTTGGACTGCAGCTAAGCCCCAGTGGGAGGTTTGCTCTCCACTCGGTGGGATTCTTATACCTTAGGCGAGCCTTGGGCTGCGGCTAAGCCCCAGTGAGAGGTTTGCTCTTCACTCGGTGGGATTTCTTATACCTTAGGCGAGCCTTTGGGCTGCAGCTAAGCCCCAGTGGGAGGTTTGCTCTTCACTCGGTGGGATTTCTTATACCTTAGGCGAGCCTTTGGGCTGCAGCTAAGCCCCAGTGGGAGGTTGCTCTCCACTCGGTAGGATTTCTTTATCTTAGGCGAGCAGCAGGCTGCAGCTAAGCCCCAGTGGGAGGTTTGCTCTCCTCGGTGGGATTTCTTTATCTTAGGCAACAGCTGGGCTGCAGCTAAGCCTCCAGTGGGAGGTTTGCTCTCCACTCGGTAGGATTTCCGTTGTGTTGTGTCGAGAAGCTCGGAGAAGAGGTCGTGATCGACACACGCCGTCTTCCTTGCAATCGCACATCATACTTATGGTGTAGCTCGGAGGAGAGGTCGCGATCGACCTGCGCCTCGTTTTCCTTGCTAGTATACTTTATACTTAGGCGAGTCCTTGGACTGCAGCTAAGCCCCAGTGGGAGGTTTGCTCTCCACTCGGTGGGATTCTTATACCTTGGCGAGCAGCAGGGCTGCAGCTAAGCCCCAGTGAGAGGTTTGCTCTTCACTCGGTGGGATTTCTTATACCTTGGCGAAGCTGGGCTGCAGCTAAGCCCAGTGGGAGGTTTGCTCTTCACTCGGTGGGATTCTTATACCTTAGGCGAGCAGGCTGCGGCTAAGCCCCAGTGGGAGGTTGCTCTCCACTCGGTGGGTTTTCTTTATCTTAGGCGAGCAACGGCTGCAGCTAAGCCCCAGTGGAAGTGCGGCTTATCACTCGGTAGGATTTTAATAACTTGGCGAGGCTGGCTGCAGCTAAGCCCAGTGGAAGTCGGCTTACAGCTCGGTGGGATTTGTAAAAGACTTAGGGTAGACGGATTCGCGCCTAAGACACCTTGGGAAGTGAAAATTTTACTAAACGCAAAATAAAAGAGTGACAAAAATTATGAAGGAATTATGACACTATTACTTCAAAGCTCGTAAGCTACAAGAGTACTTTATTACAATTCTTAGGGTGAAAAACTTTAAGTGTAAAGCAGGCGGGCAGATCCGCATTCAAGCTCGGGGCTCATCGATATCGTGTTCGACATTATAGAGGCGATATGCCCCATTGTGGAGAACCTTTGTGACGATGAAGGACCTTCCGAGGAGGAGCAAGCTTATGTTGCCTCTGCAGATCCACCGAAGGACGGATCCCTTCTGGAAGGCTCGACCTCTCACATTTAAAGCGTCTGGTAGGCGCAAGTCTTCTTGGTAAATGGTGGCGGATCAAAGCCATTTCCTTTCCTCTTCGAGAGGTCATTGCATCTGGCAGCTTGCTCAAACACGCTTCATTATAAAGTTCAATTCGTGGAGCATTGTGAAGGAGATCACTCGGTAAAACTGCTTACGCCCCATAGACCAGGAAAAAGAGTTCTCGATCGACCCGATTAGGCGTGGTCCATGAACCCCAAAGCGAAGGAAGTTAAATCGACCCAAGCACCAGCCGCTACGCTTGAGATCTACGCATCAAGCGGGGCTTGGACCCTTGAGGATCAATCCATTGGCTCGTTACTGCCTGTCCATTCATTTGTGGATGGCGGCGAGCGTGGTCGACTCGTATGCCTTGAGTTGCAGAAATCCTTGAATTCTTCGAGTCAAAATTGACCCATTGTCCGTGATAATCTTGTGCGGGACTCCATGTCTGAGCGTCAACTTTCGTGAAGGAAACAGCGATACCAGCGTCAAGTTTTTGATTGGCTTAGCCTCAATCCACTTGGTGAACTTGTCATTGCTACGATTACATCGATGAAGCCGCTCCGACCCGTTCGCAAGGACCGATCATGTCAACCCCATCTTGCAAAAAGGCGGACGAAGCGGAATGGTCTTCAAAGGCTGTGAGGCTTGTGTGACATATTGGAGTAGAACCGACATCCTTCGCACTTGTCCACTATTTCTTCGCCATCTCATTTGCTCTTGGCGATAAAATCCTGCTCGGTATGCTTTGGCTACAATGGTCCGAGAGGGCATGGTGACCACAGGTCCCAGTGGATATCATTGAGAATGACTTCGACCTTCTTACGGCGTTATGCATTTTTGTCCGACTCCCGTTGGGCTTTCTCTACTCTCTTGCCCATTGATATGATAAAGGCTTTGGATCGTGACAGACGATCATCGAGCCTCTTCCTCATCCTCTGGAGTTCCTTTCTCGAGAATATCGCAATGTATGGAATTGTCCAATCGGGAGTGACTACTAAAACCTCCATGACCAAGTCGACCCAACTGCGGGACCTCAACCCGATCGAGTCATGGCACTCTTGGGTTGTGGAGCTTCCTGCATATAAGGATCTTCTTTGGTGTGGTGTGTATATGTTCCAAAAACCGCCACTCGGAATGGCTTCCCTCTTGGACCCTATCTTGGCGAGATCATCTGCTTTGCCTGAATTTTCGATTCGGGGATGTGATGGAGCTCAACCCTCAAACTTCTTTTCCGGCTTCCTCACTGCATTGCATTATCCGGTCATAGCAGACTTCTCACGTCCTCCTTCATCACTTGATTGACCACTAGATCTGAGTCGCCATAAACCATCGAGACGACGTGGCCTTGAAATGAGATGGCCATGCGCAATCCATATAGAAGGGCCTCGTACTCACGCCTCATTGTTGGAGGAATCAAAGTGAATGGAGCACATACTTAGCTTATCTCCTGCGGGGAAGCAGAACAACTGACACGAGAACCATTCAGCATCTTGGAGCCGTCAAAGAACATGGTCCAATGCTCAAAGTGAACTTCGATTCGGTTCTTTGTTGTTCGATCCACTCGGCAAGAAATCCGCTATAGCACAGGACTTAATGGCTTTCTTTGCCTCGAATTTGATATCAAGGGAAGAAGTTCAATCGCCCACTTAGCCACTCGACGGTTGCGTCTCTGTATGCAAGATCTCGATAAAGGAGGCGTCGGCGGCGTGACTGAATGATCGGAGAAATAGTGAGCAACCTTCTTTGTAGTCATGTATATACCATACACAAGCTTCGATAATGAGGTATCTCTGCTTGGATGGAGTCAAACTTGGACAAATAATACACCGGCGTTGAACTTTGAAGGCCTTTCCTTCCTCTTCCGGCTTCGACCGTAAGCCTGCAGGCCGACAACTTGTCCGATTGGCTGCAATGTAAAACAACGAGGCTCTTTCTTTGATTGGAGCAGCAAGCACGGCTGGGTGGAAGCGAGCTTTTAGCTCGACAAGCGCTGCATCGACTTCCGAGTCCTCTGAACTTGTCGACTTTCTTCATCGATCGGTAAAGAGGTAATGCCTTTTCACGAGTCGTGAGATGAATCGACTTAGCGCCAAGCATCGATAAGCTTACGGGCGTCGTGCACTCGCCGCAGGCGTTTCATTCGGAGAATGGTGCGATCTTCTGGGTTAGCGTCGATTCCTCGTTCGGAAGCGAAAACCGAGTAATTTTCCACGGGAACCCGAATGTGCACTTTGACGGATTGAGCTTGATATACGTGCCTTCGGAGGTTGGCAAATGTTTGGCGCGGTCGTGAGCAGGTCGGAACCTTCAGCGACTTAACGGCGATATCATCCATATCGCTTCCACATTCCGGTACGATCTGGTGAGAAGACACTTGAATCATTCGCATAAATGTAGCTCGGCATTCTTGAGGGCGAATGGCATGGTGATATAGCGAAGCACCGAATGGAGTGATGAAAGCTGTTTTGATTCGTCGGGTCCATCAGAGCGGATCTGATGATACCGGAATATGCATCTAGAAAGACAATCTCTCACCCAGCGGTCAGTCAACAATTTGATCGATGCGGGGAGAAAAATGATCCTTCGGCGAGGCCCGATTAATGTGCTTAAAATCAATGCACATGCGGAGGAGTTATCTTTCTTGGGGACCATGACAACATTGGCGAGCCACTCGGGTGGTAAATCTCTCGGATAAATCCTGCTGTCGGCGATCGAGCCACTTCTTCACCAATAGCCTTTCTCTTACGGACGGCCGGACCGCGAATGCTCTTGATTGGTTTTGCTGATTTGTCGATGCTCAGCCAGCTCCACAGGAACACAGCATGTCGGTGGCTTCCATGCAAAAATGTCAGTTCTCACGGAGGAAGCTGGATGGCCTTCTTCCTATTTGAGTCGAGTGTTGTGGATATGTGGTCGGAGCTGCATGGGATCGGTCGGATGAATATGGGCGGGCTTTGTCTCTCACGAGATGACTTGAATCTGCGGACTATCATGAGGCCTCTTAGATCGTAACAAATCACTCGGATCTGCCTTTTGCATGTACTCGCTCGATTCGATCACGCTGGCACTTGAGTCGGCAATCTTTGAGCCATACAAGCACTCTTACGCCTTCTTCCGATCGCCGGTGACGGTGATCACTCCCTTGGGTCTGGCATTTTCAGTTTGAGGTACACGTAGCATGGTCGAGCCATGAATCGAGCGTAAGGCGAACCTCCCCAAATGGCATGGTATGCATTCCTGAAAATCCACAACCTCAAAGGTCAATTTTCTTCTACGAATGCTTGGAATCACCAAAAACCACGTCCGTGGCAATTTGGCCGAGTGAGTTGGCCTTCTTCCTGGTATGACTCGTGGAAACTCATATTCTTTGGCGGGATCGGGACAGATGCCCATCCCTTTCAATGTATCGCCTTACACAAATTCAGCCCACTACCACCATCCATCGGCACTTTTGTCGATTTGAGTGCCTTGACAAGCTGGATCGACCACTACGCTTGCCGCCCGGGGTGGCAATGTGGTCGGGTGATCAGATTAGTCGAATGTGATGATGGATGTGTCAGGACCACTTCACATAACTTGGCTTGGCGGGGCGACCATATTCACTTCCCGTTGATGACTTTCGATTGACTTTTGCTTTCCACATCCGCGAATCGCCAGTGGAGTTGACATCTTGGGTATTCCTCCTCTTTGTCCTCTTTATCTCCATTGTATCGCTCCTTCTCCTTTGTCCTTAGCTTGCCCTGACAAGCTGCTGGATCAAGAAGTAAACCTTGGCGAGTGGTGTGCTTCAGGTAAATAATGTTGCCCTCTTCATCTTTCTTAGGTGTGAATATGGCATGGCATATCCAACACGTCATTTCACTTCTTTATCTTTCACTTTCTTGATTCGGGATCCTTTGGGTTTCCCCTTGAACTTCCCTTGAGTGACGGCGGGGCCTCTCCGGAGCTCTTGGCTCGACTTTGCGTTCTGCTTCCATTGTGAATTGCCCTTCTCCGGTTGGCTGAGCTTGCCTTCTGCCACTTGAGATCGGTCTTCTTCTTCGCCGTTAGCATATTTGCTAGCAATCTCCATCATTCGACTCGGTCATGTCCCGGTTGACCAAACTTGACTCAATTCTCTGTTTTTGACACCGTCCTTGAAAGGCATAAACCGCTGATGGTGGGACCACATTTTCCACGATTATTGTGCAAGGTAATCCACCTCTGAATATACTCTCGGAGAGTTTCATTGGTCTTAGCACACACAAGCTTGCAGCTCGTCAAACCAAGCCCGATTAAACACAAGTCCCTTCAAAAGTCTGGCGAACATCTTCGACAAATCCTCCCAAGTATATATCTTTGCTTTGTGAGGTAATTGGCTCAGCCATGCTCTGGCGAACCTTCCAACATGAGGCAAATGTTTCATAGCCACCTCATCATTCCACCACCAATCCTGAACAGCCCTCGGTAATCCTCGAGCCAAGTTTGAGGCTTAGATTCCCCGGTGAACTTGCCTCCTCACCTTGCTAATCCCCGAAGGTGGGGGGATCTTTGCGGCTCTGATAGCCACGCTAAAACACTCCGGACCCGGAGACATGCACTCGGCTAGCTGGTGGGTGCATCCCTTTAGTCCTCCTCGATGGGCTCTGTTCCGGTCGACCGGGCCACGATAATGGACCCGCATCAAAGCCTGGTTCCACAGGTCGGCTGGAACCCTTGCGCCTATCTTGAAGCTGTCTTACATCATCTTATGCGCGAGGCGTATGACCCTTCCCTCGGAGGGAAGAGGCACTTTCGGCGCCTATCATCTCGGTCGAATCGGTCTCGAGCTGCTCCGCCGGTTATCCGCCCCTTCCCGCCCGGGAAGCGGGGGCCGTGAGCCCATTTGTCGTGTTCGCAGCGACGGATCGGTGTGAATCCTGTTGCCGGTGCGACGGCTGAGTTACGGTCACTCTTGCCGAACAAATCTACGTCTAACGCAAGCCTCTTCCAGCTTCCATTTGGAATGACTGAATGGACTCTGCAATCACGAGTTGCATTTGCTAAATTGAATTGGCGTCGGTATACAGTCGGTAGGGAAGAGCGGCGTCGGCTAGATTAGGAGTCGTTGCAGCATTCGTCAGTCTTTCGCGAAGATTCTCCAAGTCGCGTTCGTCCACATTAATAGCGTGCTTCCTCAAAGGCCCGAGCCTGAGGTTCTCGGTGATAGGGTGTAGTGCATCCATATTCCGGCGAAGATCCTCTCTCGGAAATCAGTGTCTCGGGCTGGTACTCTTCGTGTTCATGCAGGGTCACCTCCTCCGGCGGCTCCACGCCCTTAAATGGCGGGAGGCTGCGGGACCGTCGACCATGAAATCTCCCCTTTGGATCCTTTGCTATCACACTCGGATCTCTTCTGAACCCGTCGGGTCGAACAGGCCGTAGAATTCGTCGGGCTCGATCCCGACACCGGATTCGGCAGCCACCCGTGCTTCACCCACCCGGGAAGCCTCGACCGACGGCGCTTCCTTTGGCGGGCGGTGGCGACATGAAGGCGATCTGGGGTCGGCGGCTGCGCAAAACGCCCTTGCGAAAGTCGTCGCCCCGGGACGGGGCGCCTCGATGTCAAAGGGGCCTCCCAAAATCTGGTCGTCGGCAACAAAAGTGAAAACCGGGGCGGATCTGCACCCCTTTTAAAATCGAAGTCATCATGATGAAGGTACTGAATCCAACTCCTCCACAAATCGCTAAAACACCCAGGTGGGGCCAAGCTTCGTGGTTCTAAGTCGGGTAGAAGTAGGGGGAGTTAAGGAGGGATGTCCTAGCTATGGGCAGTTGTGGAGACAAAGGATGTCGAGTTCGGGCCCTTTCGGGGAAGTTAGCCCTCGTCTGGGCCCAAGGCGGTCAGTGGATTATGTATGGTAGTACAAAATCTGAACCCTTCTATACGTGGGGGGGTGGCTTATATAAGTCGGGGACACCAGCTCACATAATGGAGGATTAAAGTACATTAAGCCGGGGGTTCTTGGCCCTCATAAACGCTTTAACTATCATTAAGTCTATTCAATAGTAAACCGTTGCCTTTGCGGTGCCTTGACCTTCGGTGGTGGTGAATCTTCATTTGTGGGTCTTCCATGGTAGTGCTTCGGTCCGGTAGTGGATTCCTCTTTAATTTTGGAAGATGATCCTCGGAGTACCCTTGGGTGGGCGTTTAGGTCGGGCCTATGACCCTACCCTGGTATGAATCCATCGTCCCCTCTATTTATGTTGATTCATTTTCCTCATGGTTCTTGAGTTCTCTTGATGCATGCCTTACAAGTTGTTGAACATGTCATTACTCAAAACTAGCTTTCATAAACATTTACCTATATCATCCTTTGTATCTTGAACAAGACATGGGTTGCTTGCGGTACATTCAAATCTCATTGGCTTGCCCCGGGATTTAATTGACCGGGCATGGAAGAACAAGATGTGATGAAGAAACTTGGTGGAGCATCGAGCTGGGGCTTCGGTCGGAATAAAGGGGTTAAGGCGGATGGGCGTGGGTCCAAGTTATCGGGAAATTTCTTCGATGTTATACTCAAAGGCAAATAATGGTCCTACTTTGTAAAATGGTATGTATGGATGTAAGACTCTTGTTATTCACTTCTGTGTTGGGGTTGATCTCTGGGATCCTTTTACCGTGCATTTTGATCCCGACTTATGGTGGGGTCCCCATACAAAACCGGTATCATCATAGATGTGGTGGGCTCCTATTTCTATGACAAAATATCATGATAGAAAATGGGCCCGTCCTAGGCGGGCGGAGGCGGGTTGACATTCTTTGGGTGTCCATGGGGAAAACCCGTGGTAGAAGCGGGAGGAAAATTTGGGGTTCGATTCGGTGGGTGGTGGAAAGCGATGCTGTTTCTCTTTCGAAGCGCGGTGTGCGAGCCGGCTCGCGAACCAGTGAGGCGTTGGGATCGCCCGAACCGTGATTGCGCAAACTTCGCGTTCTTGAACCCGGCGATGTCGATGGTATAACCCGATCGGCGATTCGCGTCTGCCTCGAAGCGATCGTCGCCCCTCTGGTTGAGCATTGAGCATCGCGGGGAGGTGGATGAGCGTTGGGGTCGTTGCCTCGGATGAAACGGACCCCGATCGTCGGCGGTTGGGGCTGGATGAACATGACCCGTGGAGTGGGGGTGGATGAGCGGGGCGACCCGTGGAGGGCTAGATGAATATTAGGCGGTGGAGGGTGCCGTGGAGGGTGGTTGAGCGTGGCGGTGGGTAGCCGGTGGAGGCTGGAGGAGGTCGACTCTATCTGTGGAGTGCGGAGGAGGTCGGTGCACTGTGGAGGTGGAGGTCGACGGTGGAGATGAGACGGTATCCGTGGAGTCCCGTTTGGCGATGCCACCCCTCCGATGAACAGGACCCCGTTTGCGTAGCACTCCACACAAGTCCGTTTAGATCGTCTTCACGATGCGGACCCCTCGATCAGCGGGACCCTGTTTGCCGTAGGAGGTCCGTTTCCTCCGTTTTCGCGATGCGCGGACCCTCGATGAGCAGGATCCCGTTTGAACATGGCGATCGAGCATAGGCCGTTTCCTCCGTTCTGCGGTATGCGGGCCTTGTTTCCATTGCTGTTCTTCAAGCCCTCTGATGAAAACACGGCGCGCATTACGTTCCGACCCAGCTAGCTTGCTCCCCATGAACACGACAGCGGCGTTGTTTCTCCCTTGATCCAGCCATGTACCACGAGCCTGGCTATGCGTTGTGCGTGAGTAAGCGTTGAGACCCGCCCGTATGTACATACGTGGCGTATTTCTTTCTTGCACATTGGCGTTGTATTGCGTGTACATGCTATGCAGCGCCTCTACTACGACGCGTCGCACCTCTACATCCACGATATCTACCTACGTTCGCGACCGAATAACGCGCTACATACGCTTGACCAGGTGGGTCCCGGTATCGAGCACTTCGCGTGCGAAGATGTAGCTGGTGGGTCCGCGATCCAGGCGAATCAATTTTTTGCCGGACGCACTTCCTTGCGTGAAGGTGTATTGGAGTCCGGTGATCGGTGAATCGTTTTTCTTTCGGGCGCACTTCCTTACGTCGAAGATGTGGCTGGTGGGTCCCAGCGTCGGGCGAATCGTTTTTGGATGCACTTCCTTGCGTGCGAAGATGTAGGCTGGTGGGTCCGCGTCGAGAAGCGTTTTTTCGTGAAATAAGGTGGCCCGTCCTATGAGTCCCTGCTATCAAGTGGAGGAATAATTATTTTGCGGCGTAATAAGGAGCACTTCCTTGCACTGCAGACCCGGTATCGGCCTCTCCGTCTGATACTCTTCGATGGAAGTCGATAGTTGACCACGTTGACCACGCCGCGCCGAGTGCACGAGGAGATGGGCGCGAGTGAGGCCTAGGAAGGGGCGCGGGCAGGGAAAACGGCGGTGGAAGCCCGCGGAGAATACGAGGTTCCTTTGGTTGAGCTGCGGTGTGAAGACTGTCGTCGGCTGCAGAATAACGAGGGAAGCGATAGGAGTAATGCAGGCGGTGAGGCCTCTGGCATCCTGCCGACCCACGGAAGGCGAACGCAGCACGACCGGCCTGCTGGTGGTGGAGCAAGAAGACGGAGGTTGAAGAAGCACTATGGCCGTTGGATGGACATCGTCACGATCCTTGGAGCTAGAATAGCTCATATTGACTAAGTTGACAAAGCCCTTGTGCGCGTCAACTTAGTAGGATACTTCGGTTGGGGAGAACATATAGCCCATTGGCGATTTGTAGAATGTAACCCATTTT
>JAHHZJ010001373.1:0-120487 GCA_021437245.1 Aegilops speltoides
TGAGACCCATGTTTGTAATATCTCGCTCCTCGGGCCTAATGAATAAATACTTGAGTCGTAGAGTCATGATGTGATGCCATGTTGTATTTGCACATATCGAGCATATTGTGTATGTTATTGAAATGCTTGGTATGTGTGGGATCGACTATCTAGTTGTTTATCTTTAGTAGCCTCTCTTCTGGGAAATGTCTCTAGTGTTTCCAAGAGCCATGGTAGCTTGCTTGCTCCGGACACTTAGGCTGGCGGCATGTGTCCTTCTTCGTTCTGTATACATCCCCTCGGAAATGTCATCACGATGAATCGGAGTCCTGCTAGCCCTTCTGGCCCGGCTCACGAGTCTGTTTGCCCAGTGCTACTGACTGGATTCACTTTCGGTGATGACCAAACACGTTCGATCTTTGGGTCATGGATGCTGTCCTGTAAGTTTGTGCCACTTTGGGTTTCACGACTAGCCATGTCAGCCGGGCTCCTTATCATATGGATGCTAGCGACACTATCATATCGTGTGCCAAAAGCGCCATAAGCGGTCCCGGGCAAAATGGCGACACCGTGGGAATACCGTGCGTGAGCGCAAAAGTGATATGAGTGTTACATGCTAGATCGATGTGGCATTGAGTCGAAGTCTGACGATCCTCTCCTCTTGATCGCCTCTTTGGGCCAGTATTAGCTCCTCTATCTCCCCATCGCCCCCCGTACGTGCGGCCTCCAACTTTCCGACCAGCCACGGGCTCCGGTCACGGTCTGCGGGGAGGGCGGACACCTTATCAGCCTTGATCGCGCCACCCATTCACATAAAGAATAAAAGGGTTAGGGGATGATCTTTTGAAAGAGCATACAAACAGGATGTCCGGGCACTCAGCTATTTACGAGTATCCGAGCGATCGCGGCTTAGTCCGCATCCTCGGCGAATCCGGACCGCCACTTGCGGTCGAAGAACAGCTTCGTACATCTCGAGTGTCGCCCCCATGAAATCTTTGGAGGATCTGAGGTCCCTCGGATTGAACTCCATAAGCGGAAGGGCGGCGTTTGCGAGAGTGAGAGGTGCCTAGTTAGCATAACTTGCATCACCTTGACCGGATCGATCTCCCTTGTTTGGAGGTCCCGAATCCGGCCTGCGGTGCGGGCACGTCCTTGGGCGGCCCCAGTTGAGCCTTGGTTGACCCGACATCGATTCTTGTGGAGGTCGGGAGGCGGAAGGAGGCGGCGGCTTTGCTTGCTGCCCCTTGGGCGGTGATGTAGAACCACTCCTGCTGCCACAATCCATGTTCCTCTTGGAAGGAACCTTTGAGCCCGCAGGGCATCGACCATCTTGCTTATAGTGCGCCCGCCACCTCCCTTCAGCCCCCCAATCATCTTGGCTCCACCTTGAATGTTTTTCAGCCACAGGCGAAGTGGGGGATGACGGAGGAAAGCCATGAGACAATAATGAATGCGGAGATATGGAGGATGGACTCTGGAGCCAAGTCGTGGAAGTCCAGCCCGTAGAAGAACAAGCCCCCTCACGAAAGGATCCGCCAGAAGCCTAATCCCAGCGGAGTGGGATCTGGCGACACATTCGCGGGCTCGGGGGCTGGCACGGCCTGCCCGAGGGCAGGCAACCTGTCTGAGACCGTGGGCAGTGCTTGGCCTCCGCAACTTCAATATGTCCTCCTCCGTGGCGGAGGAGGCACCCACCGACCACTGGAGGTGGGCCGGACATTCTTGTGGATCCAGGCGCTCGAGTCTGAAGCTCTTGGTGTTGGAATTGGGAGCGGAGGAAAGATTCGATCTGAGGCTAGAGACAGGACAGGCCTTGGTCCTCTTATAAAGGGAAATAATACCAAGGGCCGTCTCGTGACCGTTCGAATTCCCCGCCGATAGAGGCGTGGCGGCAGAGAGCGGTTGGGTTACCGCATGCGTATTGATGAGGATCCCGGAATAAAGGAACACGATCTACTGCTTGACGGGGCGTGCCAAGGAAGCCGCTTCACTAAGCGTCTTTGAGGTGGAATAGTAAAACAATTAAAGCGAAGGCTTGGCTGCGGTATGATGTCATGCCGCATAATACGTCAGATTGGATCGGTGTATGTGTTTTATTCTCTCGTTGGAGTGTGCAAATTGTTTTTCTTGAGCGGACACTATCTGGTGTTCATTATCTTCTCTGGATTATTCAAGGGAGGAACCGCCTTGCAATGCGAACATTATACCGCCCGGACTTATCGTCATTGAAGACTGGTTCGAGGGAGACTCTTGAGGAGTCTGGACTAGGGGTGTCGAGACAGCGGACTATCGATATCCGCGGACTCTCGGACTACGAAGATAGAAGATTGAAGACTCCGGCTCGTGTCGGAAGGTACTTTACTTGGCATGGAAGGCAAGCTTGCAATCTGGATATGTAGATCTCCTACCATTGTAACCGACTACGTGTAACCCTAGCCTCTCCGGTGTCTATATAAGCAGGAGGGCCGTGGTCCGTAGGACACAACATTACATCTCAACAATCATACCATAGGCTAGCTTCTAGGGTTTAGCCTCATTGATCTCGTGGTAGATCTACTCTTGTACTACCCATATCATCAATATTAATCAAGCGGGGCGTGGGGTATTACCTCCATCGAGAGGGCACGAACACAGGTAAAAACATTGTGTCCCTCGTCTCTGTTACCATCCGCCTAGAAGCGCTTGAGTTCGGGACCCCCTACCGAGATCCGCGGTTTGACACCGACAACATGGTTAGTAGAAACATCTTCGAGGAGAATAGTTCGTTAAGGGTTCCTTTCCACTGGGAGGCATGCCCTAAAGTGCATGTCGGACTGCAAAAGCGATAAAACATCACGGGGCAAATAGTTAAATAGGTAAAAATCATCTTTTAAGTCACCGACCGAATATTCCCTTAAAACGCTAGCTTTCGACTTCACCCGATCGAGGTACACATCGGCTGACCAGCGATAACAAACAGAGGTGCTCCTTTACCTCCTAGCCGAACAATCGGGAGCGTAGGGGTAAGCAGCGAGGCGAGCAACCTTGACTTGGCCAAAACTTAAGTCATATCGATGCATATAATGGCGAGTAAAAGGTACATGTGGAAGCTTGACACATGTGCTGGGTATGAAACCCGTGTAATTGAGCTTCTGTAAAAGGAGCCCCCAGGAATAATGAGTGCGGATTGCACATCATGCGCATGCAAAAAATTCGAAAAACAGGCCCGTAAGGGCTTTTAGATAAAAAGGCATAAAAGAAACAAAAGACAACGAAGTGTAAAAGTTTAGACTGGGGAAGGGGACGAACTCTTAGTCCGGCGCTAGGCATAGAATCATCGGAGGCGGGCTGCGTTCCATGGGTTCGGCTCGAGTCGGTTGTCTAACACATTTCGTAGACGGTATGCTCCGCCGGTCAGGACTTGATCGATGATGAAGGGACCCTCCCATTTGGGCTTGAGCTTGTCCTTTTTCTTGTCCGTGACGTAGAACTGGATTCACCAGCGTTGTAAGTCTTGGCCCGTACTTCTCGATTTGATATCTTGGGCTCTCTGGCGATAAAATGTGGAGCGAGCCTTGCGACATCACGTTCTTCCTCAATGTGTCCAAGCTGTCCTGCCGATCAAGCTCGGCCTCTCTTTCCTCGTACATGCACACTCGAGGTGAGTCATGAATAATGTCCGGGGCAAGGCGCCTCTGCATCGTATACCATAAAAATGGTGTGAATCCGGTAGTGCGGTTAGGCGTTGTCGCAGCCCCAGTCTGGTCGAGCTCCTCGACCCATTGTGTGTTGGATTTAGTAAGTGACCTCACTAATCGGGTTTAATGCCGCTCATTATTAGACCATTTGCTCTTTCCACTTGACCGTTGGTTTGAGGTTGATAAAGCTGAGCGTAGTCGAGCTTGATGCCCATATTTTTGAACCATGACTTAACCTCGTTGGCTGTGAAGTTCGTGCGTTGTCGGTGATGATCTTTGTGGGGGACTCGTAACGGTGTACCACCCGATATAAAGTCTATCCTGGTCCGGACTCTGCCGTTTTGACGGTTTGGCCTCTATCCATTTGGTGAATTTATCCACCATGACCAATAGGTACCTTTGCTTGTGGGTTCCCCCATTAAGGGGTCCAACCATGTCAAGCCCCGGACATGACGGCGGTAATGGGTATGGTTTTGAGGCGGTGGGTGGCATATGGCTCTGATTAGCAAGAGCTGACAACCAACGCATCGCTGGACCAAGTCTGTAGCGTCTGCCGGGCGTCGGCCAATAAAATCTGTATGGAATGCCTTTCCTACGGGGCCGGGCTGCTGCGTGGTGTCGCCCTAGTCCGGCATGAATTTCAGCCGGGAGGTTTCGCCCTTCCTCTTGGAGATACACCTCGAAGGACTCGGTGGTACTTTTCTTATAAAGTTCTCCCTCATGGACCTTGTAGGCCTTCGATCATTGGACTATCGGCGGGCCTCATTTTGGTCTTGGGAAGTTCCTGCCTAAGTAAGTAGGCTAGAAAGGTTACATCCCACAGCGATTCTGCCATTATGACATGGGCTGAGGTGTTATGTCATCTGCCGAATCACCCCGGTTGGTGCGGTTTTCTCGGTTTGTCACTACGGGCTCCTCTTCCCATAATGCGGATGGCTTGAAGAGCCGTTCGAGAAAGAAGATATTAGGAGGGGCGGCATCACGTTTCGCACCGATGCGTGCGGTATGTCGGCTGCTTGGTTATTATCTCGAGCTATGTGATGGAATTCCAGTCCTTCAAACCGGTGACATTTTAGGACAGCGTTGCGATATGCTGCCATTTTGGATCCTTGGCGTCAAAGTCTCCGTTTATTTGGGATATTGCAAGGTTCGAATCGCGCACCTCGAGCGTTGAATGCCCATGGAAGCGCCATCCGGAACCATGTAACAGGGCCTCGTATTGGCTGCGTTGTTGGAGTCCGTGTACATTATTTGAAATACGTCTTTGGTGTATCTCCGGTTAGGGGCGTCGATCTGCGCCAGCCCGATCCGGCCAACATTTTGGAGCCGTCGAAATGCATAGTCGGTTGGAGTATCGCCCGTACTCTTTAGGGAGTTAAACTTGTCCCGTCGGCGGCGAAGTCAGCGAACTTGTGACTCTATGGCTCACCGAGGTTTGTAAGTGATGTCGAATGGTAAGAGCTCAATGGCCCATTTGCAATCCTGCCCGTTCGCGTCGCGGTTGTTTATAATGTCATTGAGTGGTACTTCATAAGCCCTTGTTATCGAACACTCTTGAAAGTAGTGCGGAGCTTCGGACGCCATGAACACACGCATATGCTATCTTTTGATAGTGCGGATAGCAGGATTGCGGGGGTTAACACGGTGGATACATAATACCTTTGGTTTTGAAGAGAATTTATGCCCATACATCGCTCGTTGACGGCGAGGACGCGCTTCACGACTTGATGCGTTGCTGCAATATAACAACATTGGTTACGCCAGTGGGCGCTGGCCGGGACGGTTGTTGCCAATATGGCCTTTATTTCTTGAGTCGGCGGTGGCGGCATCCGTCCACTCAAAGTGTTGATGCTTTGAGGAAGCGATAGAGGCAAACACTTTTCTCCTAGGCGGGAGATAAAAGCGGCTTAAGGCTGCCACGCATCTGTTAATTTTGTATTTGTTTGAGGTCTTTGGAATATCCAAGCGTGTGAGCTCAGATTTTAGCGGATCTGCTTCAATTCCTCTACGGATACAATGAAGCCCAATGACTTTCAGTGGTATCAAGCGCGCATTTTCGGATTGACTTGATGTCATATGCTCTGAGGTTGTCGAATGTGAGCCTCAAATCGTCTACTAGAGTTTCGGCGTGTTTTGTTTTGGCGACTCGTCGTCTCATTATCTCTCCTGTTTTGCCGATCTGGGTGGCGGACATGTTTGAATCATCTTGTTGATATGTTTGCGCGGCATTTTTAAGTCCGAAGGGCATCGTGTTGAAGTAGAATGGTCCATATGGAGTGATGAATGCCGTTGCGACTTGATGGCTTCCACCATCGAGTATCGTCGAGGAAGCACTGCGAATCGTGCCTGCTGTAGCATCGATAATTTGATCGATCTTGGGGGAGAGGAAGGATCCTTTAGGCAAGCCTTATTGAGGTCTTTAAAATCGACCACAGGCGCCGGATTTATCCTTCTTTGGTACCATCACCAGTTGCTAGCCAGTCCGGATGTTTGATATCTCTAATGAATCCGGCTTCCAATAGTTTAGCTAGCTCTTCTCCCATTCTGTCTTTTGGGTTGGAAAATCGTCGAAGAGCTGTTTGGTGGCTTAAATCCTTTAGGATGTTTAGGCTGTGTTACGCCAACCTGCGTGGGATTCGGGCATGTCAGAAGGATGCCCGGCGAAGATATCCCAATTTTCGAAGGAATTCGCATAGTCACGGTGCCTACTTGGGGTTCAATTTGCCCCAATGGAGGCCGTCTTTTACAGGTCCGTTGGATGGACTGGAATTTTATTATCTCATCTGCTGGTTCGAAGGAGGTGGACTTGGATCTTTTATCGAGTATCACATCGTCCCTGTTCACCCGTGGGCGGCGGCGTGGTGAGTTCTTCTGCCGCTAAGGCTTGGATAGTGCCTCGAGGGCTAGTGGGGCTGTCTTGTTTTTAAGCGGCGAGTGCTATGTCCGGATCACTAGCGAGTGATTATTCCATTGGGCGAGCATTTTGAGCTTCATGTACCCGTGTGCAGTCTTGCTTGAAAAATTGTGAATGCCTCTCGTCCTAACATGGCGTGATACCCGGCTGCTGAGCAGGGCCACAGGCGTGACTTCTTCCGGATCTGTAATTGTCGGGAGGCGAACACCACATCGAGTGTGATTTTTTCGGTGCTGTGGCGCTTCGGCTAGGGATTATTCCTCTAAAGGTTGTCTTTGCCGCTCAATCTGGCTCAATCGATTTCCATTTTTCGCGAGTTTCCTCGTAAATGAGGTTTAGTCATTGCCGCCATCCATGAGGACTTTTGTCGGTCGAAAGTCGTCCACTATGGGACTAAGTACCGGTCTTGGTGGAGCTCACGGTTGTTGAATTTAGGCTCGTCGTATTTGGCGTTGAAGGTAATATTTGTGTTGCTCCATGGTTGCTGTTGCTACTTGGTAGACTTAGCGAGTTCGCGGATTGTTCGCTTTTAGCATATTGTTTGATCACGAAGGTCTCGAAGCTATTGATACCATCTTTGGTATTGTTGGAGTGGTTTCCGGAGCTAGAAGCTCTTCGCCACTTTGGCTACTGCCGTAATATCAACATGCTTGAAGGCTATGTGTTGGGGCGGCCCCCTCGTACTATAAACTTACGGGGTCCATTGAGCCATCCCTCGATGCAGGTTCCGTTTCCCTTATTGGGGTTTTGTTTTTCGTTTTTGCATCGGGGCTGAGTGTAAGGCGCCCTTTTCTGCGGACTGGTTTTGGGGCGGATTATCCCAAAATTGATTTTTGGTTTTCGGAAGCTCTCCATCGCCTGATACTTCCGTACTATGGATGCGGATCGGTGAAGCGTAATTTTGCGGTGATCAATGGCGTTAGTATTCCTTGTCCGTGCGATTATTGCGGAAGATTGATATTGCGTTTACCTCTCGGCGGTCCTTTATCCATCCATAACCGGGAGAATCGGCCCGATAGTGATGTCTTTGTTTGGCGGGCTCTTGCCGTATTAGAGATAGATCGCATATGTGCGGTGGAATTGGGTGGACTAAAATCTGGATCCTGCCCATCTTGGGGCTCAAAGGCGAGGGTTTCGAATTCGGAAGTTTGGTTTCTTTGGGCACAATCCAGCTAGTCGAGGCGATGCATGATTTCAAGTTCAATGCTCGACGAAGTCCGTCCCTCGCGGGAATCCGGCATGGAGGTTAGAATCGGACATGAATTGTTTTCAACACAGGCAAAGAGTTTCCGTATTGCTCTTCTACCACTGCGATGTGGTGGGTGGCCTGGAGGGAGTTAATCTCTCTCAGATCGGTTCTAAGCCCAATCTGGTTGTAGTCCGTAGCGACTCCCGGCAGCGATGCGATCAAGAGCTCATTAACGAGCGAGAGCTCTATTGGGTCCAACTGTTCGGCAGACTTTAGGGCTGGCGAATTACTTCTAACGACTTGCAAAGTCATTGTCGAGCGGCGGCGGACGAGCGGTCATAAGAAAACCACCAAGCGGATAGTTTGGCGGCGGCTAAGGCCTGCCGGCGGAAGCGCCGTCTTTGAAACGGGTGGAGGCATCCGCTCTATCGGTGGCGACGGAAGAACTCTCAATAAGCACCAATGTCGGTGTCAAAACCGGCGGATCTCGCGTAGGGGTCCCGAACTGTGCGTCTAGGCGGATGGTAACAAGAGACAAGGTACGATGTTTTTACCGAGTTGGGCCCTCTCGATGGAGGTAAAACCCTACGTCTGCTTGATTAATATTGATGATATGGGTAGTACAAGAGTGGATCTACCACGAGATCAAGGAGGCTAAACCTAGAAGCTAGTCTATGGTATGATTGTTGTAATGTATGTTGTCCTCTACGGACTAAAGCCCTCCGGTTTATATAGACACGGAGGAGGCTAGAGTTACATAGAGTCGGTTACAATGGTAGGAGATCTACATATCCGTATTGCCAAGCTTGCCTTCCACGCCAAGGAAAGTCCCATCCGGACAACGGACGGAGTCTTCAATCTTGTATCTTCGTAGTCTTGGAGTCCGGCGGATAATGATAGTCCGGCTATCCGGACACCCCCTAGTCCAGGACTCCCTCAGGACTTATCAAGCAAGGGTGCATCGTCAAGTCCCTCAAGCTCCTCCACAAGCTCGACAAGCTCCTCCAGAACCTCAAGTTCATCAAGAGCACGAAGACTATGGAAATCCTCCATGCCAAGAGCAACATGAGGTTGATAATCCTCCACGTCAAGGGTGTCATCATCACCCTCGACTCCAACACAATGAAGAACAACGCTATGGCAAGCTCAAGTTCACCATGCCCAAGTTCAATGGAAGCAATGATCCCAAAGACTACCTATCATGGGCATTGAAGGTCGACAAAATCTTTTTAAGCACAACTATGAGGAAGAGAAGAAGATCGCTATGGCATCCCTTGAGTTCGGGACTATGTGCTCATATGGTGGGAACAAGTCCTTGAGCACCGAGAAGCAAGAGGTGAACCACCAATCACCACATGGGAGGAAACGAAAGATGTCATGCGAGAACACTTCGTGCCAACCTACTACAACCGCAATCTCTTCAAGAAACTCCAACTCCTCAAGCAAGGAACAAAGAGCGTTGAAGAACACTATAAGGAAATGGAGATTGCCATGATAAGAGCCAATGTCACGGAAGATGATGAGCAAACAGCCCATTTCTTGAGTGGCCTCAATCATCAATCAAGAAGATTGCCGACTTCAACCCTACTCCATCCTCATTAAGCTCGTGCATCAAGCTACCAAAGCGGGCGTCAAGTGCAAGATGACTTCAAGTATGCCAAGTACTGGACCAAGAACTACGGCTTCTCCAACCGCATAAGCCGACTACTCCAACAACTCCTACCTCGGCGACAAGTCAAGTTGCAAGAAAACTGCGACAACCTCAAGTCACCCTCCTACTACAAGCAACTTGAGCATGGCGCTTCATCATCTACTCAAGCCGATGAGACCGTCAAGACAAGTTCTATCAAGTGTTTCACTTGCGGTGCCGAGACCACAAGTCCTTTGAGTGTACCAACAAGCGCACCATGATCCTCAACGATGGCGGAACCTATGAATCCATGGTGAAGAGGAAATGGAAGCCCTTGAGCAAGTGGCCATGCACCGGCGCGTGAACAAAGATGAAGATGATCAAGCCTTATGTTATGAAGATTCGAGCCCCGCTCTCGTTGTCTCCAAAGTTTTGACTCTTCAACATCTACAAGAAAAAGACCAAAGATGCCACATCTTCCATACAAAGGCCGGCATCAATGGAAGGTCCGTCAAGGTCATCATCAATGGAGGGAGTTGTCACAACTTGGCAAATGAAGAACTATGATCCAAGCTCCAATTGGTCAAGATGAAGCACCCGCACCCCTACAAGGTTCAATGGCTTAGAGATTCTAGCACTATACAAGTTGAGCATATGGTCAAAGTCTCCTTCAAAATTGGAGCATATGAAGACACTTTGGAGTGTGATGTCATCCCGATGTCCGTTTGCCACCTCCTTCTTGATGCGACCATGGCAATTTGACGCGGCATCATCCTAGCAGGCGTACCAATCACTATAGCTTCAAGATGAAAGGAAAGGTGTGCGTGCTATGACCTATGTCTCCAAGTCAAGTGATCACCGACAAGCAAGCCACCCATCATGGAGAAAAAGAAGCGAGAGAGTGAGCCATCCAAAGAGAGTGAGTGCCACAAGCCAAAATCGAGTGCCTCCATGATGGCGACAAGAAAAACTTAGTCCTATTGCCACCAAATGTGAGATGAGAGAAGTGTGTGAGAACCCATCACGTGTTATGCACTATGTCCTTGTGTGCAGGGCGAGGCAACCTAAACTAACACCTCTCACAATCTACCTTTAGTGTTGTCTTCTCTTTTGCAGGAATTCCAAGTTTTTCCCCAATGAGCTACCTCGAGGTCTACCTCCACTCGTGGCATTGAGCACAGAATCGACCTCATCCCGGAGCACCTCTTCCTAACAAGGCTCCCTACGCATCAACCCGAAAGCGGGGAGATCAGCGGCAAGTACAACAACTCATCGACAGCGGTCAACTATGTGAAAGCTTGAGTCACTACAAAAAAAGACACATCCGTGACATTTTGGGCTGAGCAATTTTTTTACTGTCATACATATGACATACGTGGCGATAATTGTGACAAAACCGGTATCATCATAGATCGGTGGGCTCCTACTTCTTTGACAAAAATCATGACGAGAAAATGGGCTTTTTCGTCGCGGCGGGCGGAGGCAGCTTGCATGACATTCTTTGGGCCGTCCATGGCGGAAAAACCATGGTAGAAGCAAGGCGAGAAAATTTCGGGGAGTTCGGTTACGATGGGAGGTTGGGGGCGGAGGCGTCGCGTTTCTCTCGTACCGCGTACAGCGTGTGTGCATGGCGTTAGCTCTAAGCGAACCCGGCGGCGTTCGACTCTAAGCGAACCGAGAGATTGCTGCGCAGCTCGCGTTCACGAACCCAGCGATCGTCGATGGATGTTAGCGAACCCGATCGAGTGATTCGCCGCTCTGCTTCTAAGCGAAGCGATCGATGCTGCCTCTGGATGAGCGATGGCGTTGCGGGAGGAAGTGGATGAGCGATGGCGGTGGCGTTGCCTTTGGATGAAACAGGACCCGTTGTGTGGAGGATGGATGAGCGATGGTTGGTGGAGGGTGCCCGTGGAGGGTGGTTGAGCGATGGCGGTGGGTAAGCGGCGGTGGAGGCTGGATGAGCGAGGAGCCCGTGGAGGTGGGGAGTCGGCGGTAGCCGTGGAGGCTGGAGGAGGTCGGCGGTGGTGATGAATAGTAACCCGTGGAGTCCCATTTGCGATGCGCCACACCCTCCCGATGAACAGGACCCCGTTTACGTGTAGCGCTCCAACACAAGTCCGTTTAAATCCGGTTTTGCGATCGCATACACCCCTCCCGATTAACATGACCCCTGTTTCGACCGTAGGAGGTACATTTCCTCCGTTTTGTGGTACGCCACACCCCTCCCGATCAACAGGACCCCCGTTTCGAATGTAGGAGGTCCGTTTCCTACGTTTTGCGATACGCCACACCCCTCCCGATCAACAGGACCCCCGTTTCAAACGTGGCCGGTCAAACACAAGGTTGTTTCCTCCGTTCTGCGGTACGCCAGACCTTGTTTCCGTCGCCTGTTCCTTCCAAGCCCTCCCGATGAACACAACGACACATTCCGTTCCGACCCACCCGGTTGGCTCCCCATGAACTGCACGGCAGCGATGTTGTTTCTCTATTCCGACCCACCCATATGCGGGGAGCCTGGGCGTGCGTATGTGCGGTAGGCGTTGAGCCCCTGCCCGTATGTGCGTGCGTGGCGTATTTTCTTTCTTGCACCACGGCGGCTATGCGTGCGTGTACATGCTACGTGCGGCGCCTCTACTACGACGCGTGTGCGCCTCTACAACGACCGGTATGTACATACCGTTCGCGACCAGAATGACAATGCTCGTGCGCTTGACCGGGTGGGTCGGTGTTGGCAATTCCTTGCATGCGAAGATGTAGCTGGTGGGTCCCATCGGTCGAGGCGAATCGTTTTGTGTTTTTGCCCAGGCGCACTTCCTTCGATGCGAAGGTGTAGCTAGTGGGTCCCGGCGGTCGGGGAACATTTTTTAGCGAAATCACGGTGGCCCGTCCGGTGGGTCACGCTATCGAGTGGAGAATAATTATTTTGCGTGTAATAAGGAGGCACTTCCTTGCGGCCGTCGTGGACCCGCCGCGATACTCTTCGATGGAAGTCGGTCCTTGACCACATTGACCCGCCTTGCGCCGAGAGCACTACTGAGGTGGGCGGCGGTGAGGCCTAGTAAGGGGGCGGCGGGCGGGGAAAACGCAGCGATGGATGCCTGCGAAGAGAATCACGAGGTTCTTGGTTGGCTGCGGTGTGAGGCTTCCGTCGCCCATTGAGAATAATTGAAGTGCAGGTGAGTAGAGGATGCCTGCCGCCCGGCGGTGTGAGTAGTAGAGGCGGTGAGGTCTCCTCGTTATCACAACCCGGCCACGGGGAGGCGAGGAGCATCTTGACACGGCCGGCGCTGCTGGTAATTTGGAGAAGCGAAGACCGGAGGTTGAAGAAGCACTCTGATCGTTGGATGGACGTCGTGCGGTCCTTTGGAGTATTGACTAAATTGACAAAGCCCTCCGTCCCCATCAACTTAGTAGGCCCACAAGTCAGCTGCCACTATCTTTGGGTCGGCTAGCGGGGAGTATTCATTTTTTGCGTAATAAGGAGGCACTTCCTTGCGTGCGAAGATATAGGCTGGTGGGTCCAAGCTGTCGTGGCCAGTAACATTTTTAAGTGAAATCTGAGGCCCTTCGATGGGTCCCGGATGTCAGTGGAGGAATCATTATTTTGCGTGTAATAAGGAGGCATTTCCTTGCATGCGGTGTGGACCCAGTATCGGCCTCTCCATATGCAGTCTGATTCGGATGCATGTCGGTCATTGACCACGTTGACCCGAGCCACGCCGAGAAGCGAGGCGATGACGACAAGGCCTAGGAAGGAGCGACAGGAGGCGAGAAGACTTCGGCGGTTGTTTCCCAGCGGAGAATGCTGTTGTATGTCGAGGTTCTTGGTTACTTTGCCATCGCGGAGAATAACAAGCGGGTGTGGGTGAGTAGAAGCGATGGCTAGGCAGCGATGGGAATGCGGTGGGGCGGCGAGGCCTACGTGGCGGCATAGCCCGACCACGGGGAGGAGGGAGTAAACGATCCGTTGGCGCTTGTTTGGCCATTTGGGCGAGGAAAAGCGGAGATTGAACAAGCACGGCGGCCGTTGGATGGAAATCAGCGATCCTTTGCTTGTCGTCAATCTTTTTAGGAAAGCCTCAAATCTGTGGAAAGCAGCATACATCCCATCTGCCATTACTTTTAATAATTTACAGCCCATTTGCTAATTCTTAAGGTTTTTGGAGCCCATATTCTTTTTGTTAGCATTACAGCCCATATTGTGGCCACGATTAAAAATTATCTGAAATTTTGCTTATTTTGGTGCGATCCGAACTGTTTTTAAT
Organism: Aegilops speltoides; assembly: GCA_021437245.1. NCBI lineage: Eukaryota > Viridiplantae > Streptophyta > Magnoliopsida > Poales > Poaceae > Aegilops > Aegilops speltoides. Next base: position 13,655 of record JAHHZJ010001373.1, read on the forward strand.
CCTGAAATTTGAGTCACATTCAAAATGATTTTAAAATAAATGTATATCAATATAAAATCCAACAAATTGTCCACGCGTAAAAATTAATGCAATTTAAAATCTCGAAATGAAAAAAGATATTTGAAACTAATTGCCGGTTTGGTGTGTTTTAAAAATGTACAACCCATTTCTGATTACTGATAGGCCATTTTCTCGGCTAGCCGAATGAAGCTCTCCTCGTCTTGAAAGATTTGCAGCCCAACAGGCCTATCAAAGCAACTTACTTGGCAAATCACAAAAAACTGGGTTTTGGCCATGGACCCGAGTGTCAGCCTCTCCACGTACAGTACTCTTCCGATGGAAGTCGTTCCTTGACCACGTTGACCACGCCTTGCGAAGCACCACGGCGGTGGGCGACAGCGAGCCTAGGAAGGGGCGGCAGCGGAGCTGGGAAAACAGCGGCGATGGATGCCCATGTAGAGAGAATACGAGGTTCATTGGTTGGCTGCGGCGTGAGGCTGCCGTCGCCCATGAACAACATGGGGTGTGGGTGAGTAGAGGGATGCCTGGGCGGCGATGGGAGTAGTATGGGCGGTGAGGCCTCTGCGGCATCACTGGCCGGCGGCGAATCTGAGGAGCAGCGACACGACCGGCGTTGCTTTGGGTGGGCTGGAGCAAGAAGACCCGAGAGGTTGAAGAAGCACTATGGCCGTTGGATGGACATCGTCACGGTCCTTTGGAGCTAGAATCGTTCATATTGAATAAGTTGACAAAGCCCTCGTCCTCGTCAACTTAGTAGGCCCTAAGTCAGCCACCCACTATGGTGGGTCCCAGCTAGCGAGGGTATTCATTTTTGTGCGTAATAAGGAGGCACTTCCTTGCGTGCGAAGATATAATTTGGCGAGTCCGACTGTCGGAGAGCGTTTTTTCGCGAAATCTGAAGCCCTTCCACGTCTGATCCATGTACGGTCGTCATAAGGAGAACTTTCCTTGCATGCGACCATGGACCTCGTGGGTCCCAGCCGTCGAGCTCTCCACGTCTGATCCTCTTCGATGACTCGTATGTTGACCACATCGCGTCGAGCACACCGGCGGCAGCGAGGCCCCATTTGGAACGACCGGAGATGGGGAAGATGCGGTAGTGGAGTCGCATGAGCGAGAGGAGTGGGAACTTGACTGGTTTGGGTGGGGTGGGCCTACACTCGGCGAGAGAATAACGAGGAGGTCTTGATTTGGAAGGATGGCACGGCCGTCGGCGGGGTAGCGTTTGTTGAGGAGCTATAAAACAACGCTTCTTTGACTATTGAAGGCTGGGCGAAGCGGTTCAGCGACCTTGGGGAAGAAAGGCGAGATTGAAGAAGAATGCCAACCGTTGGATGTATATCAACGCCTTCTTAACCGACCTCTTGGCCCACATGTCGGCGATCCATTTGTTTTTAGTCCATTTGGTGGGCTGGGTGAAACAATGATGTAGCATCTATGCAGCTCGTTTAAATCCCATTTGCATTTTCTAAAATCCATGGACTTATTGGGCTGGGTGAAAATATCTTGTTGGGCTAGGCGGAATGTTATAAAAACATAAACACATGATTGCCCGTCTATCCTTTGCATTGGTCATTAAAATCTTTGCAAGCTTATATGCGCAATCACTAGGAGTTAACTTGCCTAGATATATATAAACTATTATTTGTATTATTAATTTGTAAGAACTTTCAACTTACGAAATAAAATATCATTTAAATTTGATGAGTTAATAGTGCATTAGGGTATTATTATTTTTTAGGCTAGGCGTGGGATAGTTGAGTTGGTCTAGGGAAAATCTTTGGAGAAAACTTCAGTTTAAATCGAAAAAGAAAGTGGGAGAAAATTCAGAGACCTCTTTGGGTCCACGAGGAGAATATGTTGGGAGGAAGGAGATTCAAAGCACGGCGGCCGAGTGAACTAGTTTTTTTAACGGACAAGTGAACTAGTTACATACATAAGCAAATAGCCACTAAAAAAGCAATCAGGTTAATGGGTTCTTAAAGAAATATTTGGACAAAGCAGATAATTACGACACAAAGGCTAATGCATGAAACACTCGAGATGATAAAGGTGCTTATAAGCGGATAAAGTACAACATCTAGACCTTCTGCAGCTTAATCATGACGCTGCGGCTGTCCGTGTACTCGTCGATTCACGGAAGCGAACCGCCCTCATGTCCAAGATCCGCATGTACATGTCGTAGCATGCTTATCGTCCTTGGCGCGCATAGGTTATGTAGGCTAGATTCATAGGTACCTCCCGTGTTGGTCATCTTCTTTCATGTTGGCGTGTCGGGGTCGATGATGGTCTCGGCGAGGTCAACCACGAGTCCTTCTCCTGCACATTGCGATGATCTTGTATTATACGGATGTCGACAAGCTTGTTGCACGGATGGCTGAATTGTCGCGTTCTTCCTTCTCTCCACCGTAGCAAAGGTGCGATCGGTATTTGCCGATGAAGCGAGCGAATGCTCTCGAGCTGGTGCAACCATAGGATTGAGGCAAAGCGAGCTTCCGAGTCCGTGTCGTTGGTGTACATCACATTCAACTTGGTGCAGCCATAGGACGAACAGCGAACTCAAAGGGAACTCCTTGCTGAAGTCCATATCCAGCGGGCTCACCCCTCGGATCACCATTGGAGTCTCTTGAGTGAGCGAGTGTGTGGCGGCGGCGGCAGTTTGTTTTTCAGCTCTTGGGGAACTGGATTCAATGAGAAGCTGAGTGTGTCTGACGACAACAGATTACTACCCTCCTCGTCCGCTGCCGCCCGCGAAGATGCACCCTCGGCGCATTCAAACGCCTCCATTAAGAAACCTACTCCGGCCACACGTCGGTTCACGAGCGGGTCTGTATTGGTACTATAATAACAGGAGTTAGTGGTCACTTTACTTAAATTTAATTAGCTTTAATATAAATTTATACTTAAAGCAAGCAATGCATTGGCTCGTTCTATCAGTGCCGCAGGATCAACATGCACAACAATTAGAATTATTATTCTCAGGACGCATACGATCAGCACATTTGTCGCACTTTCACAAAGATAATACTACCAAGTTTGAACTGTTTGTTATGGTTGTTGTCCTCTGCATCATCATGCCGTGTTTCCCAGCTTGCAAGTTCAGAACCAACAAATAAGATCCAAATAATAAGTACAACAAAGATGCCTACACATCTCATTGATTCCTAGCTTGCAAGATTCAGAACCAACAAATAAGATCCAAATAATAAGTACAACAAAGATGCCTAGACATCTCATTGATTCCCAGCTCGCAAGATTCAGAACCAACAAATAAGATTCAAATAATAAGTACAACAAAGATGCCTAGACATCTCATTGATTCCCAACTTGCAAGATTCAGAACCAACCCATTAGAGCCTTTTGATAAAGTGAATATCGGGATTAAATCCATCTTGACTGGCCATGTCATACAATCGAAGAACTTGGCGAATGCTCTTGACCGTCACAACATCTCTAGTTGAGTATTCCTGTTTGCACAGTACAAACAAGGATACAGGAGAGCATGATTTCGCTTTCATAGCGGCCTCCTTGAACTCAACCTGCAGCTCCACTAGGATGAGGTCTGCACGGAGTTCCATGATTCAATTCATGCGCCTTTTGCAGTTCACGAAATGAAGCAAAGATTGCATCATTCAGCTAGCAAGAAGTACTTGCTCTCGTGAGTTTGGCGAGTTCTTTTTAGTAGTTGCACTAAAATTGAGAACATTAAGGTTGGCTGTCGGCTCATGTAAGGTGTAACTATAATTTTCTTATCCTTTTGTGCAGTTCCACTAAAATAAAGTGCCATTGTGGTGCGATGGCGGCTCCATCTTGCAAAGGCTAATAAAATGTTGCGAGATTACCAGTGAGAACTTGCGAAGATTTTGGAAACTCCAATCACCATTTTGTGCAGTTCCACCAAAATTGAGAGATGTTGCCCACGTGACATTTTAGTTGAACTGCACAAGACACTCATTCCAACAAAAAGTGTTCTGTGCAGTTCACCAATAGGTCACAATAGCAACAAGGTGAAATGGATATCCCTATCTACACAAAAAGATAGAAAGTAAACAATTGCTGGTCAATAAGTATATACGAAACATATACAAAATGAAAAGAAGCATCTGAATTATGTTCATGGCAATCACGCAAGGACAGTAGAAATTTTAAAACTTCAGCAATGTTTCATGTTACCAGAAGCATTACGATCAACAATGAGATTCCTCAAATATGGGATTACTTAAATGGTGGCATTGCTGGTTTACCAGACACAGTAAATCAACAGCAGCTAAAGAGTTGGTTTAAGGGCATGGGACCGTGGGGACACTAGGAACTCAGCAGCGTAAAGGAGCAACTTACTTATCATACTGGGGAAAACAGCAGGAGTGCCATTTGTAACACAGTTTAATTGCTTCTTATCACTGGAGGCATTAGATTAACAATAACACTGGTTAGACATGTCCCTAAGGTAACAGTTTGATCGCTTCATTTTACGTGCGCCCTTACATTAACAACAGCAAAAGGTTGGTATAAGGACATGCGACAGTGGACGCATCGGCACAATGTACCTACAAGGAGGCATAAAGTGGTGATGCGAGTTTGTTCATGCTATGTGAGGCAGCAAACCTAATCACAGAGACCTTGTACTATGTGAGTGCAGCAAATCTAATCTGGAGAACTTTTACTATGTGAGGTAGCAAATCTAATCACAGAGACCTTTTACTATGTGAGGCTGACAAATCTAATCACAGGAGACCTTTTACTATGTGAGGCGACAAATCTAATCCTGAGACCTTTTACTATGTGAGGGCAGCAAATCTAATCTTGAGACCTTTTACTATGTGAGGGCAGCAAATCTAATCCTAGAGACCTTTTACTATGTGATGGCAGCAAATCTAATCCTGGACATACTCTGTTGACTTGTCCACCAGCCGCCACTTTCTATCCTTTTTTCAACCAATAGTAGATCTGTTCCTTATCCAGTTTGTACTGTGTTTTCGCATTATTTCCCTTTTCAACCAAGAGACCGGTTGGGTATCCGGTCTCTACTACTTTCACCATATTATTTCCTCTTTGAATCAAGTCCTAGATTCATGCTACAACTTTCCCCCCTTTCTTTGTTGTTTGAACAAAGCCCTAGATTTGAATGCATGAAGTAGCTTTACCTTTAATAATACTAAAAACTTAGGTGGCTTTAGAAGAGCTGATGGGAGTAGAAAAAGATGCACATCCAGATACGTGGGGAGCTGGGGCAGTAGAGCAAGGCCACTTTTGAAGAACTTATACCTCAGGGTCGCCGGGATGTCGGCGGCGGCAGGTCGGATCTGCGGACAATATGGGGAGGAAGAAGGGTCGGAGGACCTCCCGAGCAGTGTGTCGGAGAGAGCGACAGGCAGAGGATCGGGCCCCTCCGGCACTGTGGGTTTCCTCCCTCGGCGATGACCGCATGAGCGATGCACCTTTAGTCCTCTACACACACGGCCGAAGGATCGGCGGATCTGTGAACTGTCGGTGAGCGAGAGAGAAAATGTTGCTACCGCTGTCTTCTTTATATCACGAGAGGATGAGAGAATGAAGAGAGCAACCCTAGTAAAACAAGCGCTCGAGGCCCTGAGTCCATATCTGATGGAGTGATTATCTTTTTCTCTCACAACAAGCGTTTCAATTTGTGTGCGTGGCATTAAAGAAAAACTCTCTATTTAAGGTGACTCTTTGTCGACTCCTACTTACTACTAGTAGTACTACAGTATTGTTCACTTGTGCTCCCGCCCCTCCATTCATTGAACAACCCCCGGGTGAATAAACATCTGATAAAGTCTGTATTTATATAGAAACGAACAAGCTCGAACTATTTTGGCGTAGTTAAAAGTTGAGGCGGGGCTTTTCTGGGCAGGCGTCTGTGCTGCAGTTTTTGGTGGCGGTTTGTGAGAGGCGAGGAGGGTGAGCGAGTGGCGGATTCTCAAACATACTGCTGGAAAGGTCGGGCTGTGCGATTTGATGACGCGTTACTGCTAGAAAGACTTGTGATATGACCACTCACTATGGTCATGAATTACTAGCGCTCCGACCTGGGTGATGCCCCCATTCCGTTCCGCGCTCTAATCTGGTGCATGACATGTCGACCCGGATGTTGGCTCTCCCACATGTCGCAGTAGTAAGAAGGAGCAAAGAATGATGCGGTATATACTAGTACTACTACTACTCAGGTCGAAGGAGTGCGAACCACGGTAGCCCAGTGAACCAGCAGTGCGAACCACAACTGCCCAGTGAACCAGCAGTGCAAACCACGGTAGCCCAGTGAACCAGCAGTAGAAAACAATGTGGTTATATGGCCATAAAAAACAATGTGCTATGGTCCACACTGTAGCATGTATAGTAACACTCCTCTTTATTTGGATCCCTGAGTTAGAGCTAGTTTGGGTTGAAATAGCCTCAAATTATCGAAACAAGAGGGGTTAGTTTGAGCTAGTTTGCTCTAACCCAGCTAAAAAAATAGCCAAGTGGAGAGGTTCTAATTGGGTTAGTTATCCTTGGGCCCACTAAAAGAGAACTACAAAAATCTCCCCTCCCCGCACTAGATCGCTCCCCCCTCTCGCACGACTCCTCTCTGCTCCCCATAGGGCCGCCCGCCCAAGCGCCGCTCACCCTCTCTCTCCTCCGACCGCCCTCTCCTTCCAGCCTCCGCCGCCCTACTCTGGTCGCCCTCTCTCTCTGGCCTTCGAAGGTCGCCCCGCTCCCCCTTCACCAGTCGTTTTTCTCCCTCTGTCGTGCGTGGCGGTGGTGCATCTACCACGGAGGTTGCGAGAGGGGTGAGTTTGTTCGTTCCTTCTCTGTCTCACGGCCATATCATTGATCTTGCTTGCTCTAGTGCTAATTCTGATTTGGAAAAGTAGATCCTGATCAAACTTGGTATAGATTTGTGGTGCACGCATGGAATTGTTTGATGCTGCTTGAGGAGGTAATAAATCTTTCTAGAGGCCCAAAGATTCAGTTCACCTTTCTAGGTATTTCAATTTCAGGCTTGCATTATTTCTAGAGGCCCAAAGATTCAGTTCACCTTTCTAGGTATTTCAGTTTCAGGCTTGCATTATTTCTAGAGGCCCAAAGATTCAGTTCACCTTTCTAGGTATTTCAATTTCAGGCTTGCATTATTTCTAGAGGCCCAAAGATTCTGTTCACCTTTCTAGGTATTTTAGTTTCAGGCTTGCATTATTTCTAGAGGCCCAAAGATTCAATTCACGTTTCTAGGTATTTTAGTTATAGGCTTGCATTATTTCTAGAGGCCCAAAGATTAAGTTCCCAGTCGGCGGCAAGCGGCCCTGCTACCCATGCCGGTGTCGACCTCAACTCGCAAGGGCCGGCGTCGGAGGGGTTCCCGGGGCTTGGGATCTATAGAGCCTTCCTCCAGAGCGACAATGGCGAGCTCCTCCCTCGGTGCATGAGGGGCTCCGGGCTCCATCCCTATCGTGAATGACTTCCGTGATGAGTTAGCTCATGCTTTGTTTCATGAAGTGTTTTTTTATTTTGTGAAGCTTGATTGACGATTTGTATGTTTAAGTGGGATATCTTATTTGTATGGACAAAGTAAAAATTATCATGTTTTGCATGCTTGATTTGTATAGATGGTTCGTTTATGTCAATTGTGAGCGGGAGGAGGCCACAGAAGAGCCGGCCACACCAAATCCGGTAGGAAATAGGGTCCAAAGTAGTCAAATGATTGAGAAAGAGCATTTATTGTCAATCTAACCCTGCCATCCATACACCTCTTTGGTTTAGAGTTAGTTCAGGGTTAGAATCTAACTGAGTTAGAGTTCTCCTCGTCTCAGTTCATCGCCATCATACTTTCCCCATTCCTATGTTTTCGATATCCTGCGAATCAAAGAGGCCCTTTTTTTGCGGGAAAAATCAAAGAGGCCCTTAGACTGGTTTAGGTCCGGTCATTTTTTATAAACGTGTTATGTGCAAAATTTAATGAACGTGCTCCGGTTTCCATGAAAATAATCTGGTTTCATGTAGTAATTCATTCATTTATTTATTCTTATGCGGGGGGTTTGCATGTAATTTGTGAGGTCTGAAATGTAAAGTACCCCGGCATATGCTCCGAGTCGTCCATGCACTACGACCCAGATGCTCTATGTCCCACATGTTGGTGAATGGGAGCACGTGGAAATAGCCTAGGAGTACATATAGGAGGATAAATGCGTGAAAAATATGTACTGTGAAGCGTAGCCACGGTTCGAAAAGGAGACCTAAAGTGATGACAGCTATAGCTCGCACGCACCCAGCTAGTGGTACTTGACATACGACTAATTTTTCCCTAAAAAAAAGAGGCACGAGTGCTCAGTACTCCTATTCTATAAACACGAGCCCATCTGACAACAGCGTCCGTGCTACAGCTAGCTCTCCTCCCTCGTTTCTCTCTTCTAATTTTAAACTCGGCCGAATCCTGGTGGGCGGGGTGGGTTTGCTCAACTGCAGCCCGACCTCACAGTGAAAACGTTACGACTGGAATAAAAATGCCATATACTCCCTCCGTTCCTAAATATAAGCCTTTTTAGATACTATTTCAAATGGAATACATCATACAGATGTATGTAGACATAGTTTAGAGTGTAGATTCACTCATTTTGCTCTGTATGTAGTAGTCACTTGCTAGAATCTTTCGAAAGACTTATATTTGGGAACGGAGGGAGTACTATACTAATAAAACATTAAGGCCACGAGCGATGCACGGTGCTGATTCTGAGGCAAGCAAGAAGAGATGCATCCATCGGCGGCGTCCACCTCCTCGACTCGGGTGCGGCCCACTGAGCGGTGCCTAAGTAGCAGCGGCTTTCATGGCGGTCGGCGTGCTTGAACAATGGCGTCCAAAGATTCCAGCTTTGGAAGAAGGCCACGCGTCTTTGTCCTCGCTTGCCTTGTAGTGGCCTATGTAGGCGATTTCCTCGTAGGCGTGGATGTGCGGTCGGCGGTTTCTTCACGTGGCGGTATTGCGCATGGCGCGACCTCGAGTGCACATTCTTCATCGTGACCTCGCTTTCAGGCCACGGGGCTTGAAAGAGTTCATCACCATGGGCGCCGATGAGGTGGCGGGCAATGAGGAGCTGCGTCGCGTGGGCTGGAAGCGATGCGGCAAGGTCGTCCCAGCGCTTCTTGGCGGCGATGAACTTGCGGATTGAGTTGACCATCATATCGTCCATGCGAGAGGCGGCGGCGTTGGCGAGGCTCGATACTGCGGTCGCCTGCACCATCTGGAAGCGCTGCCCAGTCTTGAGGCGCGGATGGCGCCTTGGATGACTTAGCACGGTGGCGCCACTCGCGTCCATCGCCTCCATAGGTTCTTGTGGCTTCTGGTCACTTGGTCTTGGATTGGAGTGAGAAGTGTTGCGCAGAGACTTGGGAGTAGATGGATTGGAGTGGTGGGGCGCCTTTATTATATGAGAGTCCTAACTATGTTGCAATCACATCGTGCTGGCTCTATTCTGCTTCTCCAATTAATTCCCTCTACATGTAATTGAGGATGCATCATTGACCGTTCAACGTCTCAGGAACCGCTACCCTCTCCCTCCTTGGCATTCAAGCACTTATGGACCCATCGACGATGAGGTGCCTATGGTGACTTCATAAATTTCAAGATGATAGTGCCATGCGTGTGTGCGTTCATAGGGGTGAGTGTATGTGCATGTATACGAGCGATTGCGTCTATACTGTGTCAAAAAAACGTAAATGCCTGTCAAAAAGAGACTAGTCAGTATACTCAATATTGTGCACCTCGGAGAGGAAAACGATAGAACTAGTATGTATTTATTTACGGTGCAGATTCACTCATTTTGCTCCATATGTACTCCGTCTCGGTGTAGTCTAGTCACTTGTTGAAATCTCTAGAAGGGCAAATACTCCTTTACGGTTTCTGAGGCTATACTAGCAAGTAGTTGTATGTACTAGTACAATAGTGGGCTCACATAGCAATTTTATCTCATGCAAGAGCACGGCTATATCGTGCTCAATGTTATAGCGCAGCGTTAGGTTTGCGCTTGGCTCTTCACCTCTTGAGAAGGCGAACAATGATGTTACTACTCTGCTTCTCTGATTGTCGAATCCCTTGCTGCATGTCCATCCACCGTGGCGGGATAGATAGCTTGTTATAGAGGTACTACTAAGCAAAAGCTTGTCCTCGTTTGCGAGCAGCTAGCAGCGGATGGGCGAGGAGAAGCGTGTAGTAAAATCAAGCTTCTCCTCGTTATGCGAGTTAGATGCGACACATCATAGCACTGGCCCACATGCTTGCCTCTAAACTTGGTTGAAAGACCCGTAGTGTACAATATATTTGCTGCAACCTCTAACATTTACCCACAGAAATTAAAATATATGTGGCCGTATGCATCATTACGATCACGAGAGGCGAAATCCTTTTGAAAAAAACAAATTGAAATATATATTCCTGTCTTGACCAGATGAGCGTGCAAACTGCAGTCACCAGGGTGGCAGGTAGGGCCAGAAGACTATTTTAATTTTTTTTAATTTTTTTTGAGATGGCCACATAGCATAGAGCCGACCCCAACGATTTAAGGCTCATAGGCACGGTACACGCTATCCTAGACTACTCTACACATGAAACTGCCACACGAGCGTCCGGGCTGCGCTTGGCTGTTCGCCTCTTCGGGAAGTCGAACAATGATGGAGTACTACTGCACTAGAGGAGTACTACAGTACGCTTCTGGCCATCTGATACCGATTGAACTATTGCATGTCCACCGCGTGCTGGGGGGGGAGTGTGTGCAGCGAAAGCTTCTCCTAGTCTTGCCAGCCGCCACGCTCATGGGTGAGGGAGGGACGCTTCTGCCTTTGCGTGTATGATAGGTGGGCCCGACAGGTGTGTGGCCAACCTGTCATACAGCCAAAGGCTGGTGCAGTTAAGTTCGCGAGGGAGAGGATAATCAAACTTCTCGTTGATGTACGAGTTGACGTGACACATCAAAGAACTGCACTCAATATATTTTAATAATTTGCGTTTACCAATGCATTAATTACAACGCATGCATCCATGCCGTGACTCTCCTTTTGATACTTGCATGTGTTGATTTAATGCACCTTGAAGTAGTATAAGAAATGTGACGGTAAAGCTTTGTAATGCCCCGACCCAAGTCGAGAGACGGTTGTGCACGAGGAGGGCGAGCTCATGCAGACCGAACAGGACCCGACGATGGATCTCTCTAAGGTCTCGATGGACCTCACCATGCTCCACTGCCCCTTGTGCCTCCGCCCCTTAACGCCTCCAGTGTATGAGGTTCGAATACACCTCGTCCGTTCGGCTGATTGAGCAAGGTGCAGGTTTCTTGATTGATGTGTTGTTTGATTGATTTTGCGGTGCAAGGGAGGCACTGGCTGCGCGGACTGCGCGTCGGCGCCACAGGAACCAGCGGTAGTGCTAGAAGTGCGGCCTTGGCGGTGGCCGACATCGCGGAACGGCGGTGGACTCCGTCCTTTCATCGGTGAGGTGGAGTGCCGCCCAAAGGCTGTGGGCTCTCGTCACTTACCACAAGCACGCCCGATCACTAGGCGTGTGTCGCTCGCGCCACGCAAATGCCCGTGCCGTCTGCGGCTCGAAGCCTGCGCGGCGGCTCTACCACCACATCAGCACCGTGCATCCCATGCCCGTGCACAGGATCCAGTATGGCAAGGTGCTCCAACTGCACTACCGTCTCGTGGACGACCTCTACGAGGAGTGGCTCGCTCGCATCACCGAGCTCGTCAGCACCGCAGGGGGATCCCCTACGCCGTCCCTCTTGCCGCCTCACCCTCCGTCCTGCATGGGTGGTGTAGCCCACGAGGTGCCTCCGCCACCTCCTCCCCAAGAAGGCGCCCTGGCTCCAAGGCACGCAGCCCCAGGACAAGATCCACCGCTTCCGGGGCCCGCGCGACAAGAAAGGGGCTGCCAAGAAATCCCTCGTCCCCAAAAAGGTGCACGCGTGCTCCCGGCACCGACACACCATGACCGCATCCCTGCGCCAGCACGTCAAGACCCCACGCTGCTCTAAGCGCGGCGAGAATCCCGAGGAGCAAGCCCGCATCGTGCGAGAGCTCTGGTGGCCACCGCAGGCTGCCGCGCCTTCACCACCGAGCTACACAGTGTTGCTTGGCCGAGCAAGTTCAAACCTGACCTGCCCCCTCGCTACGACGGCACTGCCGACCCCGCGGAGTTCCTACAGCTCTACGAGCTGGGCATCGATGCCGGCAATTTGGACGAAAAGGTCATGGCGAGCTGGTTTCCCATGGCACTCAGGGCGGTGCCCCCGCGTGGCTCGAGAACCTGCCCCAGCACGATCTCCTCTGGGGCGAGATCGCACTCACTTCGCCGCCAACTTCGGGGCACTTTCGCGACCGTCCGCCCGGCCGTGGGGACTGCGCGCGTCAGCGGCAGCCGAGAGACCTTGCAGAAGTACATCCAGTGCTTCAACAACGCTGGCCTCAAGATTCCCAAGGAGACCGAGGAGGCCATCATCTCGGTGTTCTCTGATGGCGTCCGCGACGTCAAGATGAAGGAGGAGCTGGCAATCCACGAAGATTTATGTACATCTCTGGAGTTGTTCAACCTGGCGACCAAGTGCGCAAGGGCTGAGGAGGGACGCCTTTCCCTTCTTGAACTCCCGGCTGCAGATCCAGAAGAGAAGAAAGCCAAGGCCAAGGATGTGAAGGGCAAGGGAGCAGCTGTGCTCGTAGCAGAACCGGACATGAAGCATGGTAGGGATCAGCCGGAGTCGTCGAAGGGCAGCCGGTACTGTGTGTACCACGATCTCCATACCCACAACACCAACAAATGCCAAGATCTTAGGGCCGTGTGAGAAGGCCGTGTCAGTCGACGCCCCGAGCGCAACGATCGGGGCTACGGCCAAGGCGGAGGAAGAGGTGGAGGACAATGGGACGACCGTGGCCCTTGCCAAGGGTGGCGTGACCGGCCTCGCGAGGACCACTGGCAGGATCAGCCTCGCGAGGGGGCTTGGAGGGATCAGCCTCGTGAGGATCGCCCGCAGGGCAACGTAAGACTTCGTCCTCTGCCACCACCACCAAGAAGGAATGACGACCATCATTAGGACAAGAGGGCTGGGGGCTTCCAGGAGCCGCGTGCAATCGCTTGCATCTTGGGCGGTGCCCATGCCCCAGCCTCTCAGCGCATCTTCAAGCAGTTTGCTCGCGAGGTGAATGCAGTCCTCCCCAAGCTTGAGGCCACGCGCCCCCTCAGGTGGTCTACATGCGCCATCACGTTTAGCTCAGCGGATCAGCTCAAATGTGCGGCAACAGTCGGTGTCCTCCTGATGCTCTGTTCCCCAGTCATCAGCAATGTGCAAGTTACCAGGACCCTCATCGACGATGGGGCAGGGATCAACGTCTTGCCCGTCGAGACATTCAACAATCTCCAAGTGCCATACGATCAGCTTCAACCAACCAAGCCTTTCTCTGGAGTCACTGATGGTTCCACTGTCCTGATAGGGCAGGTCCGCCTCCCTATCACCTTTGGACAGCGCACGAACTACCATACCGAGCTCATTGACTTTGACGTCACCCACATTCGCCTGCCATACAATCCCATCCTCGAATATCCCGCTCTGGCAAAGTTTATGGCAGTGACTCACCATGGCTACAACGTCCTCAAGATGCCAGGAAGTAGCGGGGTCATCACGGTCCCCTGTGAAGAGAAGGATGCGGTGTGCTCTCTCGAGCGCGCCTTCCAAGCCGCGTCAATCGAGGACAGACAGCAAGAGTAGAAACCTTCCTGAAGCAGCCCCCAAGAAGAAGAAGACATCACCTGACTCAAGGCCTTAGGAGGCAGGCACCTCCGGAGGCGCCACATCCGGACATGTGCCCATCCAAGGGGCGCCACCCTCCATCGCATAGGAAGGCGCGCCCTGCACCCTCCTCGAGCAAGGCTTGGGGTTCTCTCTTGGGGAGCCACTGACTTCATCAAGATCACGAGGGAGGCGCTCGGGCACCACTTGGAGGCGTGCTTCGCAGCATGTTTCCCTCAGGAAGGCATAAGGCAAGGAGGGCCCAACCCTTAGGAGTTCATCACCAAGGTCGCTCAGGAGTTGCAGGAATCGAGAGTCATGCGCGGCAACCGCCGCCTGCACAGCGTATCTCCCAATCCAAGCGAGGATGGTGGGCTGCGCGTCTGCATCGACTACCCAGAGCTCAATTGAGTCGTGTCTCAGGAGCGCTTCTGGCCTTCGCGCGTGGGGCATTGCGAGGGTCCACTGCATAGCTACGTTTGCATGCCCTTCGGCTTGCCGAACGCGGCTGCTGCTCACCAGCGCCTGATGAGAAGCATTCTAGAAGCTCAGGTGGCCAAGCACCGCGCGCTCCTGGAGGAAATGGAGGTGGACCTCGCTGAGCCGCCCGGACCTCCAGAGCCTCTCGAGGCTCAGAGCCCCGAGGGCTCGTGACGATTGGCTTCTTCATCACGCACCGTCAGCTACTCCGACACTCTCTCTGCAATGGTATCGGGTGACTTCTCTTAAGTTTCGTTTCAGCTGGGAGCGCCTGCAGGGCTGCATCATTCCCAGGTCGCGTGGGTCTGTCCCCGCGGCATGTATCCGTTTTGCTTATGTCTTCAGCTTACCATGTTGGGGCCGCCCCTCGGGCTGCATCATCCCCAAGCCACTTGGGCCTTACCCAATGGCGTGTGCCTTTCTCTGCATCTATCTAAGTTGGTTTGCTTTTTCATGCTTAACCTTCCTATGATTATCATCCGCTGCCTACTACGAGCCTATTCTTCTCATGCAAACTGCTTGCACGTTAAAAGGGGGCGCCTGAGCATCGCGACTCAGGAGCTCTTACTGGCTCTCCAGCCCTCACCCCCTGGCCTTGTCCACGGCATCGCGACCTAGCATACCAGCGGCGGCTGAGCTTGCTCGAGGGCCAGGACCTGAGGACGTAGAGCATTTGCATTTTAACCATCTTGCAGGAACGTACCACCGACAAAGGCCCAGAGCCAGGTGCAACCCGCCACGAGGTAGGGCCTCGTGAGTCCCGTGCTGGCTCACGGGTGCCCAGATACACCTCTCCTAGCCCTACCGTGCGGCCCGCAGCGTCGAGGCGCCCTACACGCCGGGGGCTCCCCCGAGGGGAGGGCCCCTCACGTACTAGTGGAAGCACCATGCTCATGGCAGGTGGCGACACTTTGCCGAGTGGCTATGCCTGTACACATACGGAAGTGCTATGCTCCGCGCTGGTGATAAACAACTGAGGACAGCCCACGGCTATATCAACCTCAGGGAGCCCAGAGCTCAGTGTCTGGCCTCATCGCAAAGCCTCCCCTCGGGAGCGCCGCATGAGGGGGCTGGGCACGTGGGCTGCGCCCGGGCCACGCCGAGCACATGCCACCCAGTCAGGTCCCTCGGACCTGGTCATCGCACGCCCCTCCCAAGCGGAGCCAAGGTATGAAGACCCGTTTGAGCGTCAAGGGGGACTCCTGAGCATCGTGACTCAGGAGCCTAACTGGTCACGTAGCCCCTCACTCCTTAGTTCCCAAAGGCTAACGGTGGTCGAGGTATGCGCGGGGCCGGGCCCTGCCGACGTAGAACAACAGATCCTCTCTTCCACCCCCTCCCTATTTGCTGTTTGCGCGTCAAGGGGGACTCCTGAGCATCACGACTCAGGAGCCTAACTTGTCACGTAGCCCCTCACTCCTTAGTCCCGTCCTGGTGATCCGGTCGGGGCTAATGGCGGCTGAGGTATGCACGGGGCCGGGCCCTGCTGATGTAGAACACAAGCAAATAGGAAGGAAACCGCAAAATCTAGCAAATCCAGAAGCAAATATCACAGACCATAGATTGTTCTCACAATACCAGACACAAATTTAAACGCCTCCACGAGGCATGGTGCATTTTGCAAGAATCAAAGCAGGAAAAAGGCCGCGAGAAGATCACCCCTGGGCCGCGCCACCGCTCATGGTGGAGTCGCGCTTGTCAGCTCCACCCCCTGGGGCCGCTGAGCCGGCAGCGCCTCGCTTGGGCGCGGTGTTGAAGGCGCGGAAGTTCGCCAGCAAGGCCTCCACTCGTCCCTTGACGGCTTCGGCAGCAGCAGCGGAGCGCTTGGCGTCCACGGGCTCCAGCAGGTTGTCAAGGTTGGCGTCGGGGTTGCGGAGGTAGACGTGGCTGAGGATCCGCGTCAGCGCTACGGAGGAAAGGACGTGAGCCTCAACTTCGTCCATGGGGCCGATGCCAATCACGACTTCCTCAAGCGCCACTACGAGGAAGGGAACCAGCTTAGTGGGGCCTTCCTTGGCTGTGGCTAGCGGTTTCTCCAGGCCCCCGTCATAAAGCATTTTCAGCGCTATGCGAGACCTCTCCTCATAGCGCATGAAGGCCGCGCGGTCCTCGGCCAAGACCTCCGCCTTGGCATCTGTCGGGACGGGACGGAGGAGATCCGCCCGCCACGAGCACCTATGGGGCCGGGGCCCCTTCGTCTGTGCGGTACGAGGGCGGAGGGAGCACAGAGAGCAGATCGAGGCGATGCACGCGGGCGGATTTTTACCCAGCTTCGGGCCGCGATGGACGCGTAAAACCCTACTGCTGCTTTGTGTTGTATTTGGTCTTGCTCGAGAAATGCGAGCGTATGGTGGTGTGGTGTGTTGAGTGAGTCGATCCAGATGAACCCTAGGTGCGAGTTCCCGGGATCCCCAACCCCTCTCGTTGTGCATGGGCCTCCTTTTATAGTGCAAGGGGTCACCGGCAGGTGTCAGCGTGGGAGAGAGGGGTAAAATGTAAAAGAGGTGGTAGTTGGAGCAGTGCGGGAACGAGTGGAGCTCTGATTAGCGAGCAGTGGTTTCTACCTACTTTGTGATGAGGGGACAAGGGCATTTAATGCCCGTCACCGTCGACCCAAAAGCTCCGCCCTTGCGTCTCCGTCTGCCACGGCGATGGATCCACCACCGTGGAGTGCCACCGCACCCCAGTGCTGCACTGACCATCCGCCCGCGTCTCTAGAGAGGGCTCAAAGGCGGCGTGGGCAGATGAGCTGGAGTCTTGAACCTTGCGCGCAGCTCTCCGGCAAGTACCTTGCCGGGGTCTTGATCTTGCCGGGCCCGGGAGCCTGCCGGGCTCTGTAGCTTGCCGCTTCCCGGGCCCTCGCCGGGACGCGTATAGCGCCGAGGCGTGTCTTCTACGACGTAATCTTCTAGTCTCCCCGGCGAGCGCCTCTCGCCAGGGCCTTGCGTGAGTGAGGTAATCTTGAGCCTGGGACGGCCTTCCCGGCAAGCTCCTCTTGCCGGGGTCTTGATCTTCTGTCTTGTATATCTCGCATACTTCAGTTGGCCTTCCCGGCAAGCTCCTCTTGCCGGGGCCTTCGTCCTCTTGGTTAGCACTTTGTTCTTGAATGGCAGTAACAAAGCATGGGGGAGGCTTTGGCGGACGCCCGGCAAGCCTTGCCGTGGTGAGTGCTGCGACTGCCCGTGCACAAGTTCGGGGTACTAAGGTGCCCTACTTTAGTACACCGAGCAGAGCCCCGAACTGGGCCATACGGTGCGGCGTTGTTGGGCCAGGCCCAAAAGCGTCTGCGGACGCGCGTGGCACAGGTCCGCCTGAATCGGGCTCCGCCCACAGCGCTCCTTACAGCGGCGCAGCGTCGATTGCGGCGTCGTGGGAGACGTGGGCGGCGGGTGCGGTTTTTAAGGCATCCACCCCCGTGATCGTGGTGCAGAGCGAGGTCGCTTCACCCGTCGCTCCGGCTCCGCTTTTTCACCACGCGGCCCCCATGCACGGGGGTCGTGGGCGGCGAAGAGTGGGAGACCGAGCCGTCACGCAGGCGAAAGGCGAAGTCGGCCCGCTCCTCTGGCCTCCTCGCTTCCCGATTGGCCGGGCGGGGCGGTTGAGCCCCCACCTCGCCCCTTTAAAAAGGCGGAAGGGGAGCACAATGGCCACACTCATCCTCTTCTCCCTTCGTCTTCATCTTCTGTTCTTCTTTACGCCATGGAAGGAGGAATCCCGGTTCTTCGGCGGTGGCAGCGAGGTCTCCTCGGGCAGCGCACCTCTCCCTTTCCGCTCCGTGGCGGGAGCCGCCACGGAGGGGAAGGCGTAACATGAGCGAGCGGCGTGGCAGGCGGTCGGGGAGAGGCGGTCGTGGCGTCGCCTCCCCGTCTCCCGCGTCTCCTATCCCGAGGCGGTCCATCTTGAGGCGATCACAGGAGTTCTTCATCAAGCTTCGCCCGGCGCCTCGTCGCCGCCTCCGGCTGCGGCCCGTTCAGCGGGACGCGATGGGACGGATCCGCCCGAGTGATGGAGTTGCGCATGAGGGGCTGTGGGATCAGCGGCACTTTCGAGTGAGTGTCGTGTCCCCAACCCAGCGTGATGTTCTTCGACCGAGGGTGGAAGACATTCGCCCGGATCCATAGCAGCGGCGGGGTTCACCCTCCATTTTAAGTTAATGGAGGCGACCTTTCGCCGTCAAGGTCTTCGAGACTACGGGACCCGGGTGAGATCTTGTGTGGACAGCTCCTCCGATGCGAAGGTCCCTCCTCGGCGAGAGTGCGCGAGGAGGAAGCAGCGGCAGCGAGGATGGCGGGTCCGACTAGGCGTCGGACACCGCTGCCTCGCGCGCCACCGGCGACCCGTAATCCGGGTCGCCCGGCCTTCAAACTCCGGGGCCGTCTCCTTGGGCGGTGGCGTGGGGAGGCTGCGGAAGAAGGAAGAGGGGATGGCGGCAAGGCCGTCATGTCGGAATCTGGCGAGGTGCCCTCGACAGCGTGCTGACGTCCCGCCATCCCGTCTTCAAGCTCTGCCTCCGGCGCCTCCGTCTCCGCCAAGCTCCTGGCCGGCCCCCGGGAAGTTCTCTTGGTGTCTTCTGGCGCCCGTAGCTCCCCGGGGATGCGTTCCCCATGCCCGTCACCTTGCGCAGCTCCTGAGGGCACGCCACCCGCAGGCCGCAGTGGGTGCTCACCGCCACGCTCTCCTGGGCGCTCCTTTCGCCCTCCCCGGCAAGCTTCTCTTGCCGGGGGCTCCTTGACCTACCTCCTGAACTCCTGAACAGAGAAACAGGAGAGGGATCACGGGCACCTTATCTTTTAATTTGTAAGCCTTCGGGCCTTAGCTGCATTTAAAAACTTGTAATCCTCTCTATCATGTTTTTCATCCTCTATGGACTTGTACTATGCTAGGATGTTTTTAATGAAAAGAGGGGAAAGCTTGCCGGACCGAGTCTTTTACTTGACTACGTGCCTTGTATGTTCTTACGCTATCGGGGAGCTTGCCGGGGCGAACACGCTTGCCGAGTGCGGGACAGCCCGCTGGCGATGTTGCTTCCGGCAAACAACCTTGCCGGGCCAGTTGCGACGCTTAACTTGCTGAGCAGGCTCGAAAGCAAGATAAGGGTGCAGCAGCACACTTGTGTTTGTTGAGCGGACTCGGAAACAAAACAAATGCATAAATGAGGCCCTGACTCGGCTCCTCCGCGTGCGGGTTTTCACAAGACACGTTCGTTCAAAGACGCAGCCCCGCTTTTCCCGGTCCATAAGAGGATGCATGACGAGGGTTGAAGAACTTATCTGATATCGCAGCCCCCAGCAACTCTGGCGTGCCGGAGACGAATCTTAGTACTCGCAGGCCCCGGTGACCACGGCTTGCGGGACCAGTGCTGGTGTGCTCTTTTGGTTTCTCCTTGTTGCTGCAATTTCAGCCATGAAAACAGCTGAGATAGATCTGCAACAGCTTCATTATTTACATGTATATGAATTTTGACTTTGCAATCTGATGCGTGTTTTGCTCCTCGTATGTTTGTACTCTCGCTCTCGGGGAGCTTGCGGTATGAACACGCTTGCTGAGTCACGGAACATCAGCAGCCAGCTGGCTGGTGTTGCCACCGACAAAGCAACCTTGCGGGCCAGCTGCAGTAGCGCTTGTGTTTGCCGAGCGGACTCGGAAACAAGGCAAAAGCGCAGGCTGGGCCTGACTTGGCTCCTCTCGCGCTAAGTCTCCCCATCTGAACGACATCTCACGGCAGGGCTTGCCCGTTATACCCTCTACTTTACACCCTTTGTGCGCTTTTACCCCTCGCTTTTAGGGAACTTGCGGTGCTTAACACACTTGCTGAGTCGCGGAACATCACAGCCAGCTGGCTGGCGTTGTTACCAGCAAGCAACCTTGCCGTGTCTGGTCGCGGCGCGCCAACTTGCTTGAGCGGACTCGAAAGCGAAACAAGGGCGTGGCTGGTCGTAGCTCACACAACTTTCGTTGAGTGTGTTGAAGCAAGATAAAGGTGCGGCTATCCACGGGCGAGCTCCTCCGCGCCTGGAGTTTGGCGTACAAAGGATGCACGCATACGAGGATATAACATAAAAAGCATGGAGCTAAAGAGTGCTCTGTACAAAAGTTCGAGCAACTTAGCTTTTGTTTCTTGTTTCCTCGCACTTGCAGTGGAGCTTCGATGGCGCGTCCTCGGCGGCAGCAGCAGCACTCCGGGGAGATCGTTTGCGGAGCGAGCACGAGCTGTCTGGCGGATTTAAGCGCTCGAGAGCTGCGCTTCGCCGGAGTGAGCACGAGCCGTCCTCGCCCGGAGTTAGAAGCTCGATGGCGCGTCCTCGGCGGCAGCGTAAGCGCTCAAGAGAACGTGCTACGCTATATTGGAGAAGCGAAGCGGCGGCGCGAGGAACGGAATATGCTTGGACTCCTAATAGCGATAGGAGGAGCAAGATTCCGCCCCGGCACTTTCGCTTTGCTTATGCACGGACGATAGTCCGGAGCATCCCGCGAGCCTCCGGCGTGTTCTTGCTCCAGCAGGCGGATACCACCTCCCGTGGTATGGCGCCGCTGGGTTGTTATCTTGAGATGGGACGCGCGCGCCCACGGAGGCAGCGCGGTCATCCACCTCGTCCTTGGATCGGTGGCGCCGCGAGTGCCCGCGGCGTCCACCCTTCGCTAGTGTCTCCTCCGCCTACCGTTGGCTCGGTGGCGGCGGTTGAACGCATGAGCGGGTCTCGACCCTCGAAGCCCTCGTCTTGAGGCCGCAGCGCGATTGTCGATGAAGTTCTTGATAAGCTGGAGAGGTTGATGAAAAACGCGCCTGCGCGAACGCCGGATCAGTCCGCACAACCTCGGCGCACCCTACTGGCGCGCCAAAGATGTCGGGGCGGGGCGGAGAGATCCGCCCGCCGCGAGCACCTATGGGGCGGGGCCCTTCGTCTGTCTTGATGCGAGGCGGAGGGACCTGAAGAGCGGTCGGCGATGCACGCGGGCGGATTTTACCCAGCCAGACGCGATGGGCAGCGTAAACCCTCTGCTGCTTTGTGTTGTATTTGGTCTTGCTCGAAATGCGGCGTATGGTGGTGTGGTGTGTTGGTGAGTCGATCCGGATGAACCCTAGGTGCGAGAGTTCCCAGGATCCCCAACCCCTCTCGTTGTGCATGGGCCTCCTTTTATAGTGCAAGGGGTCACCGGCGGTGTCAGCGTAGGAGAGAGGGGTAAAAATGTAAAGAGGTGGTAGTTGGAGCGGTGCGGGAACGGTGGAGCTACGATTAGCTTGAGCAGTGGTTTCTACCTACTTTGTGATGGGGACAAGGGCATTTAATGCCCGTCACCGTCGACAAAAGCTCCGCCCTTGCGTCTCCGTCGCCGCGGCGATGGATCCACCACCGTGGAGTGCCACCGCACCCCAGGCTGCACAGACCATCCGCCCGCGTCTCTGGAGAGGGCTCAAGGCGGCGTGGGCGGATGAAGCTGGAGGCGAACGCAGCGCAGCTCTCCGGCAAGTACCTTGGGGTCTTGATCTTCCGGGCAGGGAACTGCCGGGCTCTGTGCTGCCGCTTCCGGGCCCTCGCCCGGGGCGTATAAGCGCCAGGCGTGTCTTCTCGATGTAATCTTCTAGTCTCCCGGCGGCGCCTCTCGCCCGGGGCCTTGCGTGGTGAGGTAATCTTGAGCACAGGGGCGGCCTTCGGCAAGCTCCTCTTGCCGGGGTCTTGATCTTCTGTCTTGTATATCTCGCATACTTCAGTTGGCCTTCCCGGCAAGCTCCTCTTGCCGGGGCCTTCGTCCTCTTGGTTAGCACTTTGTTCTTGAATGGCAGTAACAAAGCATGGGGGAGGCTTTGGCGGACGCCCGGCAAGCCTTGCCGTGGTGAGTGCTGCGACTGCCCGTGCACAAGTTCGGGGTACTAAGGTGCCCCTACTTTAGTACACCGACAGCATCCAGTTCAACCCTCTCCGTCTTCAGCGCTTGCTCCAGCGTCTTCAGCCGGTCGTGGTCGGCTGAGAGTTCGGCATCGCGGTCCTTGACAGCAGCCTCCCGAGCCTTCATCTCCTCCTCCTTCAGCTGGCGGTCGCGAATCTCCTTGGCGAGCTCATCACGCAGCCCTTGCAACTCGCCCTCCAGCATCTTGCAGCGGCCCTTGACAATTGAAGCATCCTTCATCACCGCGTCGCGAGCGGCTATGGCCTGGGAGGTGACTCGCTTCTCCTCCTCTGAAGCCGTCAC
Source organism: Aegilops speltoides (assembly GCA_021437245.1). Classification (NCBI taxonomy): domain Eukaryota; kingdom Viridiplantae; phylum Streptophyta; class Magnoliopsida; order Poales; family Poaceae; genus Aegilops; species Aegilops speltoides. The sequence continues at coordinate 36,109 of JAHHZJ010001373.1, forward strand.
AGCCTGGCTCAACGCCGCTCGGACGGAGGCTTCAGAGCGAACCCAGCTGGAGACCAACTCCAGGCGCCCGGCCACCAGGCGGGGGTCCGTGCTCCGGAGATCCTCCCGCAGCCGACTCAGCTCGTCGGTGGCACGGTCTAAGGCGACGGAGGAGGCAGAGGAGACGGGAGCCGGCGGAGTAGGAGGAGAAGATGGTTGTCACATCCCTAATTCTGGTCTGACCTATGCTAGCTTCCATGTGAGCATCATGTTTAAATTCAAATGAAACTTGAATTGAGGAATTTTCAAAAGCCTCAGAAAACCTCTAAAAATAACCAACATTTAAATCTTCTCAAATGAGTCCAAGAAAATGTTCCTCGTATTCTATAGAAATATTGGTAAGAGGTAAAATTCAAACCAATATTTTTGGAGTCACAAAAATATTTATTTTGGCCATTTGAATTAATCCAATAACTATTTGCTTTGGATTTATATTTAATATATATTAAATATGACTCCAATAATTCTGGAAGTTTGTGAGTGGCTTTGTATACATTTTAGCAAGCCATATAATAACCTCAGAATTTATTAAAATGATTTAGTTGCTAAACTAAATCAAAACAGAGGAAGAAAAATAGAAAGCAGAAACTAATAAGAGAGAGAATCTTACAGCCTCACTGTGCAGCCACCAACCGGCCCAAGATCTTGTAGTTGTGGCCCAGCCACCCGCCACCTCCCGTCGTCTTCCTCCTTTGCGGGAGGGGCAGGCGCGTGCCAGCAGCACAGCGCCTTGCCGTCGCCACCTCCTGCTTGTCGCACGCGCCCCTGGACATCTGGATGACCTCCATGTCATCGCCCCGACCCCCTGGACCCCTCCATTCGCCCCCAACTCCTCTCCCTCGCCCGTTCCCCACCATGGCGGAAACCTCCATGGATGCGCCGCCGTAACGCCGCGCCCACAGCCACTCCCTCGCTCCATCTCTGCCTCCTCGAGCTCCGTATCATCTCCAGCTTCATCCTCAACAAGCCAAGCCTCGCTGGAGGCCCTGCAGCGCCGCCCCCGACGCCTTCTTCTTCCTCGGGTCGCCGAGATCGCCTCCGCCGCCCCGCTCACTCCGGCCCCTCCTCGAGCTCACCGACTCACTCGTCGTGTTCTACGTGAGCTTCTGATCAACCTTCCCCTCTCCGTTCTCTCTCTTGCACGCCGTAGCCGCCATGCCCCTCTCGCCCGACTGCGCCGCCGCCTGCACTCACCGCCGACACGACTCCGGCGACCATTTGGTCCGGGCGTCGTGTCCAACATGCTCGCCGCCTCGCGAGGCTGCTTTGTAGGTGCCTGACGCGATACCACACGCCACTTTGCAGCCCGTAGCCACAAACACCCGAATGCGGCGCTGCCCCGAGGCTCGTTCTGGCGAGCTCGGCCGTCCCAGCTTCTTGCCGCATGCCTCCTGGATCTTGAGGCGAGCCCAGCTCCAGCGTGCTCTCGGCCGCCCGTTTGGTGTTGAGGCATAAACCGAGCCCTCCACCGCGCTGGCCTCGCCGGTGTCTGTCGCCAGTGGGTTTGACCCAGTGACCATTGTTAGGTGGGCCGGTTTGACCCCTGAGTCGGCGGCGTGTGGGCCACCCTTGTTAATTATTAGTTAGGTTAGTTTAGTGCTAATTATCCTAGATTAGTGCTTAACCTAACACTAACTAACTCTGTTTAGTTAGTTAACGAACCACTGACACGTGGGTCCCACAGGTCAGTTTTGACCTGGCCGACCCAGTTGACCGCTGATGTCACCCTGACGCAGTGCTGATGCATTAATTCAATTACTGGAATTATTCTTATACAGGAAATTCCAGAAAATAGTACAAACTTCTAAAAATCACAGAAAATCAACCGTAACTCCAAATGAAATAATTTATATATGAAAAATGGTCAGAAAAATCCAATCTATCCATCTGTACAATTTTCATGCATGTTAGAACAGCTTATGGCTACTGTTTAGGCCAAATCATTAAATGGCATTTAAGAAAGCACATATGGAGTCTGGAATTTGAACCTAGTCTTCAAACCAACTCCATTTAACTTGTTGCTAGTTGCATTAGGCCAATCAAAAGCATATTGCCATGTCACATTCAGGCATCATATTATGCATTGCATTGATCATGTTTCTTCCCTGTTTGCCGGTGTTGTTCCCCCTTGATAGACGTTGTACCGACGTTGTGATCTTTGACACTGATGAAGACTCAATGCTATCTTCAGAAGTGCCAGGTAAGCAAAACCCCCTTGTTCATTCCAACACAATCCCACTCTCTCGCTCCTTCTCTCTGTTACTTGCTGCGGTAGTTGAACCCCTTATCCTCTGCATGACCTGTCATTGCCACAGTAAATAGATGAAACCCACTAGCATGAGTAGGAGTTGTTTGAGCCCTGATGTGCCTACTCATTCATGCTTGTTTGTCATGCCTGCTACTGCTTAGAGTTGAGTCAGGTCTAATTCATCGGGGATGAATCGAAGGTGTGTGAACATGTCTACTATTGAGAGCTAAGTGTGTGAACACGATTTGGTAAAGGTAGCGGTGAGAGGCCATGTAGGAGTACATGGTGGGTTGTCTCATTAAGCTGTCCTCGAGGCCGAGATCGTGTTTGTGATCCATGAACAGTTACTACCACACATTGGGATCCTTAATTGACTCTCTCGGCTTCTTAACCACCCTTGTTCTCTGTCCAGGAGTTGCAACTAGTTTCTGGTGTTTGTAGGATATGTGTTGGAGGCCGTGCGTGGCTGACCCTAGGGGTGGGCTATGATCACGGTAGATACAAGTGGCATGGTGTACCGGGCACTGTTTGGTGTCTCGGGAACCTGCTCACATCGTCCGGTGCGTGTATGTGGAAACCTCGGCGGACTCGGCGGATGGAACCTGAATAGGCGATAAACACGGACTAGAGACTTGAGTGTTTAGGTAGGCCGTGGCCGACACCCTCACGGCTTCCGCTTGAAGGTTGCGAGATACATAGCGTGTACATGGCGGTAAGTGGCGAGGCGTGTGTGAAGAAGTACACCCTGCGGGGTTAACATCATCTATTGAATAGCCGTGTCGCGATAAAGGACTTACGGGTTGCCTATAATAGTTCATAGACAAGTGGAAGTGGATACTCTAAAATCGCAAGATAAGCGTGAGTGCTATGGATGGCGTTCTCGTGAGGGAGGCAGGGAGGCGGATCCATAGTGGTGTATTGATATGGTGAATATGTGGACTCGTGTCGCCACCTCAAAAGAGTTACTTGCAGTAGTAGTTCGGGATAGCCACGAGTCAAAGCTGGCTTGCTTTCTGATTAAACCCCACCATCCCCTTTGTTGATAATGATGCATATGTAGTTAGTTCTGATGTAACTCTTGGTGGGCACATTTGTACTCACGTTTGCCTATTTTATGTTTTTGCAGAGAGACTTTGGTCTCGTTGGTAGTTCCGCATGGACTTTGACGTTTAGCTTGTTACCTCAGCTACGATCTTGTGCCCTCGGCAGGATCTGGCAGATAGTCAGGCTTCTAAGCCTTTTTCATTTGTAGATGTCTGTACTCAGACATGTTAAGCTTCCGCATGTGCTTTGATTTGTATGCTCTGAATGTTAAGCCTAATGAATACATACCTGAGTCGTAGAGTTATGTTGTGATGCCATGTTGTATTTACACATATCGAGCATATTGTGTGTATGTTTGAAATGCTTGGTATGTGTGGGATCTGACTATCTAGTTTTTGTCCTTAGTAGCCTTTCTTACCGGGAAATGTCTCCTAGTGCTTCCACTGAGCCATGGTAGCTTGCTACTGCTCCGGAAAACTTAGGCTGGCCGGCATGTGTACTTCTTCGTTCCTGTGTTTGTCCCTTCGGGGAAATGTCCGCGATGAATACGAGTCTGTTAGCCGCTTCTGATGCCCGGTTCATCAGTCTGCTAGCCAGTGCTACAGCCTAGATTCACTTTCGATGGCCAAACACGTTCGATCTTTGGGTCATGGATGCTGTCCTGTATGTTTGTGCCACTTTGGGTTTACGACTAGCCATGTCGGCCGGGCTCCTTATCATATGGATGCTAGCGACACTATCATATCGTGTGCCAAAAGGTGCAAGCGGTCCCGGGCAAAATGGCGACACCGTAGAATACCGTGCGTGAGGCGCAAAGTGATATGAGGTGTTACATGCTAGATCGATGTGGCATTGAGTCGGGGTCGACAATGGTAGCGTGATCGCGGCAGGGGCGCAGAACCTCTGAGCCTTAGCAACCGGCGGCGAATCAAGCCCGAGCGCCTCGAGTTAGCGGTCGCGGTGACTCCTCGCCGGAGCATCCCTGCCGGCCTCGTGATGATGATCGGGCAGGGGATGTGCAGGCCCCGCCGCCTTCCTTCCCCGTGAGTGAAGACGTGGCCACGGCTGATGAGCCAGTTCCAGGCGGGGTCGCCGCATCTCCCTTCAGCCTCTTCGCCGCAGGTAGCAGCCTACCCAATGAGAGATGTCAGGCCTCGACGGCAAAAGACAGGAGCAAGGCGTAGTGCGAGTACTTACTGGTTGACTGCCGTGGGATCCCACGGACTCCGGCCAAGCTTGAAGCCCGAAAGCACTTGCAGGGCTCAGCCTCGGGAGGCCCAGTCGCGGAGGAAGGTGCGCCTGAAGGGCTAGATCTGGCTTCGGCCAACGCGAGGGCTGGGGTAGACCCTCGGGGAATAAGCCCAGACCTGTCCTTCCTCGGGACCAAGGGTGGGTCCTCCCCCCTCGTCTGGCGCCGGCCTCATCGTCATCAGGCATGGAGTGGAGGGCATTGGACCTGCGCCAGGGGGAAGTCTCCCCCGTCCCCTCGAAGGTCGCCTCCGAGTCATGCTCCTCATCCTCTTTGTCATCTTCCTCCTCTCCCCCGCCGGAGTCATCAGAGGACAAGTTCACTGTCACCATCGACGCCTGGCCCTCAGGGTCCTCCGCTGGCACCAGAACGACCCCGTCGAAGGTGGGCATGGTGCCCACCACCCGTTCCCAGTCATCACGAAGGAACAAGGGTACCGGAGCATCCTCTGGGCCTGCCATGTCCTCTCTGACCAAGAAGCGGAGGGCTGTGGTTAGATCCTCGTCATTCAGGGCATCCGAGCTCAGGCGGAGGACGACGTCCGCATCCTCGAGCCTCCACAGCGGGCGCGAGTGCGCCTGAAGAGGGGCCACCCGGTGCGACTGGAACTCCCTCAAGAGCGAGGTCCTGGTCAGCTTCGGCGTGCTCAGATTGCCCGGCCTCAGGTTGGCGTTCATCTTCTCCAGCACCAGCTTCTCCTGCCAGTCGTCAAGCTTCGCGCGGGACCACGCCTCAACAGCCTCGGGCTGCTCTATGGGCAGCTCCAGCAGGGGGTTGTTGCACCTGGCGTCCACCATGACCCACTTGCTCCGGAAGCCGTCGGCCCTCTTCCCGGCCTTTGAGATGGCGTTGGACTTGGAGTACGCGACAAAGCTCACGCACGCCAAGATATTGGCGCCAGTGACCCAGGAGAAGAAGTGGTGCAGCAAGGCCACGGAGGGCATCACCCCGACGTGCGCCTCATAGTAGTAGGCGAAGATCGAGAGAAGGAGAACGGAGTTGGGATGGATATGCAGAGCATGCAACTGATATTGGCGAAGGACGGAAAGGAAGAACTCAGATAAAGGAGGAACCAGACCAGCAATAACGGCGCTCATGAAGAGGGTGTAGAAGGTGCTCCCCTTGTCCTCCGGCCGGGCGGAGCCAAGCCGGAGTGCAGTCTCCCCCATCTCACTGCTCTGCGCCGCCGCCATCTGGCGCGTGAGGGCGAGATTCTCCTCCGTTACGTTGGGGGAGACCAGAGCCGGCGAGTACCAGGCCGGTGGAGCCCCGGCCATGATCTTGCGAGGCACCATTGCTCGCCGGAGATGAAAGGCTGCGGCAAATCTGGAGATTTCAGAAGCAGGAGGGCGAAGAGCAAGAAAGGGGATCTGAAGCAAAGTGAGGCTAACCACGGGCCAGCCTTTTTGATAGTCGAGCAGTTGTCGAGGCACCATGGGGAAGCGGAGGCACCCACATCCAATCAACCGCCACGCGGCGCCCAAGGCTGCAGGCTGATGGGGCCCACGGTGCTCCGCACTTGCCCCTTCGCTTCTCTGCTAAGCCAAGTCCGAGCGCACCTTGGGCCCGGGGGCTACTTTCGGCGTTCTGGGAACGGGGGTCCCCAGACTTGCCTACCTGCGGCCTGCGGCGTGGCTCGAGTGGTGGCCCAGTACGGCCCGTCTTCATCAACGCAAGACCCAAGACCCTCGCTAGGGGCCATGCCTCGCGGGGCGGATGACACGAGGCTTCTTCAGGAGCGGCCTCGCCAGGCAGGCTCACGAGGAGGCGGAGAGATCAAGGTAGGGGTACCTCGCGAGGTGCTCGTGACGCAAGCCGTGACGATCGAGACCAGGAGGGCGCCAGGTGGGCGCCGGCCCGTGCAGTGTCCTTGTTTCCTCTTTGGTGCCAAGGGGCAAGCACGCACCGCGAATGCAGAGCATCGGCAAGGTTGCCATTTGATTCTGCGATAACAAGACCAGCCGAGCGGCAAGATGGTGGTAACCGTGGAGCCCAAGACGGTGTCATCGCCAGTGCCTTTGGCAGCCGAAGACCAACTTTAGTGAGGATAATTTGTACTAGATGTTCCCCTTCAAAATGGCCATTGTTGGTGCCCTTACCGCTCAATATTTGGGGACAGGACCAGGGCCTCTATAAATAGGGCTAGCCACCACAGAAGGGAAAGAGACCGAGTCCTCATTAGATCCATAGGCGATCGAGCTCATCCAAGTAGTTCATCGCACCAGCTCAAGAACACCTCTCGCGAGGCTGTTCATCTTTTGTACTGTACATCATCAGCCCCTTAGGCAATCCACCACACCACACACTGGAGTAGGGTATTGCACCACAACGGTGGCCTAAACCAGTATAAATCTTGTGTCACTCGTGTTGTTCATCATTTTAGCTTAGATTCTCACGAGTCGATCGGACGTGGTTTGGTAGGGGGAAGATCTTCGCACGCACCCCGATGTTTGAACCTTAAGGGTCTGCCGGAACCCAACATCCAATAGTCTCGTCACATTCCAAATTACTCCACGCTATATTGAATTGTAAACCTGTTCACACTGATCACAACCTAAACGGTTTCCCACATAGCAGCGTATTAGTAACACGCTATATTGAATTGCAAACCTGTTCACACCGATCACAACCTAAACGGTTTCCCACTTAGGAGTGTATTAGTACTCGGTTATAAATACTAGTATGCCAAGATGACTAGACATTCCTCCTCAACTCCTCATCCACAAAAACAAACAAGTCATTTAGCATCCTTCCCTTGCGTCTGCCATGGCCAGCGTGAGTTCTGGGTTGAGAGATTGCCACCAGGGAGAGGCGAGCATGGAAGAGGAAGCACGAGAGATGTCCCGCTTGCTGCTGCGAGCAGCCGACATATCCCCAGTGAAGTAACCACCTGAGGTCCGCCGCACCGCTGAAGCAGCACGGAGGTCCCGCCGCACCGTCGATGCAGCAGACTGGTCCGGCCACGCCGCGGAAGCAGCAGAGATGTCCCGCCGTGCTGCAAATGCAGCAGAGATGACCCGCCGCGCGCGGCGGCGTGGGAAAATTTCTCATGGGTAGGCGACAACTGTTACAAGCGCATGCATGCGATCGTCCATAGCCAGATGGATCAGATCTCTGGCTGGGCAAGGTTGCAAGACGACATGAAAGCTTCGTTTGAATAGGATACTGGTGTCATCCGGCAACTAAGGGAGAGCAATGAGAGGCTCCGGGCTGAGCACGACCTGCTGAGGGAGAAGATCGTCCGAAGTGTACACCAGCAGGAGTAGACCAGTGCCTTGTTGATGAGGACCGGCGTCATCGTCAAGAAACTTATGGACGAGAATGACATGCTCCACAACAAGCGCCAAAGGCTGGTGGAGGAATCTGTGGATGTTCTCAAGCAGCGTCTTGAGGACACGAAAGAGCTCATCGCTGCCGCCCGCGAAACTAGTTCCTTGACTGCAGCAACGCATCAAGAAAGTAGAGATCAGCGAGCCAGATCCTTGCCTTCCTTCTTCTTTTTCCCTTGTGTATTTGAGCGTAGCCGCATGTAGCTTTTAATTATCTTTCTAATTATGTAAGACAATTAATCGTCCTTATATATTCATCGGTCTTGCTATAAGTCGCATAGATGCTATATAGGTCCGTCGGATCTTACATCAAGATCCGTGCTTTGATTCTCTTTTTATCTCTTAAATCTCAATCGAGTGAGACATAGCCACGCCATTAAGCAGAGGCTCTCGGCGCCATTAATGGAGACCTTGGGAGAGGTGGGCGGAGATGGAGGTCAAAGGCTCTCCTTCCGATAAGCACGTGCGAGAGTGCGATCGCGCCTCTCGTACTCAAATAGCTACCTGCAGCGCCTCCTAGCTAATAAAAATGGGGCGCTGGCGGCACGTAAATGGTACTAGTAAGTAGAAGCATACGGTTTCAATAATACTTGTGTTTCCGATTGTAGCGTGGCGGCACTTGTTCCAAAATGACTTTGTTGATTGTTAATGTATGCGCCATAAATCGGATTGCAAAATTACCACAGCATGTTGGTGCCATGTCATGGCACCAAGCCAAGTTTCATTATTTTCATCGTGTTTGGATTTACAGGAATTAAAAAACTAAATTTATCAATGTTTCCAACCCAGCCACGACGCCCAGAATTTTGAATTTCATTCCCATTTCTTGCGTGGAACCTAGAAATTTACCCGAGGACACACATGTGATTTTTCAACCAACTTTGGTGCACTGGAACATGTGCTTGTATTTCAAATTTGAAATATGCACACAAAGGTGACACATTCCCTCCCAGAACCACGAGCCTTCTTGAGAGAAGCTCCGATTTGCAAGAAGCTTATACCAAAATTTGTTCCTATTCAGCCAATTTTTTTACCACGACATGGTACTTCCATGACATGACACCATGCCAAGTTTCATGATTTAAAAACCAAGTTTCTCAATGTTCTCGACCGAGCCACGATGCCCAAATGTTTGAATTTTATTCTCACCTTGAAATTCACCCGAGGACACAAATGTGATTTTTTAACCAACTTTGGTGCACGGGAGCATGTGCTTGTAGTTCAAATTTGAATTATGCACATTAAATGACCAAAAACTCAATTAATGTGTAAATAAGGCCAAACGAAGCCGGAATAATTCCAAAATTTAACAGGGCACTCATGTAGTTCTATGTTGCCTTTGTAAATAAACACAAGGGGGACAGTGTATATCGTTTCACACTCAAAGTTGGCACGTTCCCTCTCAGAACTATGAGCCTTCTTGAGAGAAGCTTCGGTTTGCAAGAAGCTTATACCAAAATATGTTCCTATTCGACCAATTTTTTTACCACAACATGGTAGTACCATGACATGACATCCATGCCAAGTTTCATGATATTCAGACGTGTTTTTGATTTACAAGAATTTAAAAACCAAGTTTCTCAATGTTCTCGGCCGAGCCACGATGCCCAGATGTTTTAATTTTATTCTCATTTCTTGCATGGGACCTAGAAATTCACCTTAGGACACAAATGTGATTTTTCAACCAACTTTGGTGCACGAGAGCATGTGCTTGTAGTTCAAATTTGACTTATGCACATTAAATGACCAGAAACTCAATTAATGTATAGAAAACGACAAATGAACCCGGAATAATTCCAAAATTTAACAGGGCACTAATGTAGTTCTATGTTGCCTTTCTTAAGAAACTCAAGGGGGGGGCAACATATATCGTTTCACACTCAAAGGTGGCACGTTCCCTCTTAGAACCACGAGCTTCCAAATCGGCCCAATTTTTTACCACAACATGTTAGTGCCATGACATGACACCATGCCAAGTTTCATGATTTCCAGGCGAGTTTTGGATTTACATGAATTTAAAGTCTAAGTTTCTCGATGTTCTCGGCTAAGTCATGATGCCCAGATAGTTGAATTTCATTCTCATTTCTTCCATGGGACCTAGAAATTCAACCAAGGACACACATGTGATTTTTCAACCCACTTTGGTGCACCGGAGCATGTGCATGCAATTCATATTTAGACTATGCACATTAAAAGTCTAGAAACTCAATTAATGTATAAAAAGGCCAAATGAACCCGAAATAATTCCAAAATTTAACAGGGCACTCATATAGTTCTCTGTTGCCTCTGCAAATAAAATCAGGGGGAGTGTCACAGCCCTAGAATAAAGCTTGTAATTAGTGGCATTGCATCCATGCATCATGTCTAATTTCTAAAAGTTGAACTGAGGAAATTTGAAAGCCTCAATAATTTAATTAAAAGAAGGGCAAATAACCCTGGAAAATGCATGCAATGTTTCCAGAATGCACTTCAATGATGTTTGATATTTTTGGCAAGGGTTTTAACTAAAACCAAAAATATGGAACATTTTTGAGGAAATATTTCGGTCATTTGGATTTAAATCAATAAGTATTTGAGTTGGATTTAATTCTTCTATAAAAGAATTGCAAGTCTAACAATTCTGAAAATTCGTGAGTGGCTCTTAATATATTATATCTATCCACATAATAATTTCCAGAAGCTAAAAAAGATAGTTTGGTTTGAAAACCAAATTAAAAGAAACTGCAGAAAAAGGAAAACAGACAAAAAATTAATAAAAAGCAGAAACCCAACTGGGCCACCTACCTGACCTACCTCGGCCTGCTACTGTAGCTGGCAGCCTAGCCCACTAGCCACTGCGCCGTCTTCAACCTCCTGCCCGGTGGCGGGAGGCGTGTGTTCCCAGCAGCGCGCTGCGCCTCGCAGCCACCTCCTCCTCCCTACACTGGTTCCTCTGGGCGGCTCTAGATGGCCTTGAGCACCCCTGAACCTCCCGCTCACCCCCCCAAGCTCATTTCCCTCCTCTGCTCTCTCTCCCTCTCATTATCGAATGCATCCGAGAGCGCCGCTCGCCGTAGCCATGACCACCAGCCACCCCTCGTCCCGTGACCGTCTCCAACAGCTCCGCAATCGAGCACCACGTGCCCAGGCTGAAGAATATGAGCCGGAGGGCTATGTTCCGTCGCCAGCGTCCTCGTCTTCATCGCTGGCGCCCGGAGATCCTCTCCACCGATTCGTCGACTCTAGTCCGTCCCCGAGCCACTGGCCAGCCCTACGCCTCTCTGTGAGCTCCTTCTTCCTCTCCCCCCCTCCGCTGCTGCTCACGCCGTCCCCTAGGCTGCAAACCTGTCGTACTCGTGAGCTCCTCGTCGCTGCGGTTGTCATTGCTGTCGAATGAGCTCGCCTCTATCGCGCCCGAGCACGTGGACGAGCTCCTCACACCGCTAGGAGCTCAGTGAGCCCCTTAGCTGGCCTCCATGTGCCCTACAGCCCCGTGCCGCTCGAGGCTGCACTCCGACCGCCACCGCGAGCTCGCTTCCGGCGAGCTCAAGCCTCCCCGCGCCCTCCATGGCTCCCTCTGGATGCGCCCGACCGTGGACTACGCCCCGGTGCCCTTCCCCGCCGCTCCCATGGCCTTCTGGCACGTCTCCGCCGTGCCCAGTGGCCACCGGTGGTTAACCGCCGGTGTGGCCGGTCATTAGGGCCTAACCACCCTACTAACCCGCACTTAGGGTCACTGACATGTGGGCCCTAATGTTTAATTAACCAACTAACTAATTAATTAGGTTAATTAAGCTCTGTTATATCGCCCTACAGCTGACACACGGGTCCCACGTGATAGGTTTGACTCTGGTCAACCCTGTGACGTGCTGACATCACACATGCGTCATGCTGACGCAGTAAAGTATTTCTAGAATTAAAATAAATCAGGAAATGATTTATAAATTTCAGAAAATACCCCAAACTTCTAAAAATCATAGAAAAATAACCGTAGCTCAAAATGAAATAATTTATGTATGAAAAATGATCAGAAAAATCCAATCTATCCATCTGTACAGTTTTCATGCATGTTACAAAAACTTATGGCTTCTGTTTAGGCCAAATCATATAAATGGCATTTAAAGCTTCACATAAGAAGTTTGAATTTGAACCTAGGGTTCAAACCAACTTCATTTAACCTGTTGCTAGTTGCATTAGCTCAAATCACATCATATTGCCATGTCACATTCATGCATCATATTATTGCATTGATTGTGTTCCTTCTCTATTTGTCGGTGTTGTTCCCTCTCGATAGACGTGTTCCGACAATGAGTTCGATGACACCGATGAAAAGCTATACTATCTTCCGAAGTGCCAGGCAAGCAAAACCCCCTTGTTCATTCTGATACAATCCCACTCTCTCGCTCCTGCTCTCTTTTACTACATTAGGACAATAACGATTCAACTGTTACATGCTGCGGTAGTTGAACCCCCTTATCCTCTGCATGACCTGTCATTGCCACAGTAAATAGAAGAAACCCACTAGCATGAGTAGGAGTTGTTTGAGCCCTGATGTGCCTACTCATTCATGCTTGTTTGTCATGTCTGCTATTGCTTATAGTTGTGTCAGGTCTAATTCATCGGGGATGAGTTGGAATGTGGTGAACATGTCCTACTGTTGAGAGCTAAGTGTGTGAACACGATTTGGTAAAGGTAGCGGTGAGAGGCCATGTAGGAGTACATGGTGGGTTGTCTCATTGCAGCCGTCCTCAGGAACTGAGTTCTGTGTTTGTGATCCATGAACAATTACTACCACACATTGGGTTCCGGTAACTCGACCCCTCTCGGCTTATTAATCAACTTGATCTCTGTCTAGGAGTCGCAACTAGTTTCTGGTGTTTGTAATTAGTGTTAGTAGTCTACCAAGTGGCACCCGGTACAGGTGGGCTTGGGACGAGACTAAACCTGTGTACAGTGTACCAAGTGGCACCCGGATGGTGGGCTTGGGAACCCTACTCACATCGTTTGGGGCCGTGAGTGACACCCCGGCCGGATCTTCTTGCGGATGGAACCCGAATAGGCGATAAAGCTGTACTAGAGACTTGTGTGGTTAGTCAGGTCGTGGCTGACTCCCTCGCCAGGCTTCCGCTTGAAGGTTGCCGAGATACACGACGTGTACATGGTGGTAAGTGGCGAGGCGTGTGTGAAGAAGTACACCCTGCGGGGTTAACATCATATATTGAATAGCCGTGTCCGCGGTAAAGGACTTGGGTTGCTGTGCGGTTCATAGACAAGTGAAAGTGGATACTCTAAAATACGAAGATAAGCGTGAGTGCTTTGGATGGCGTTCTCGTGGGGAGGCGGAGCGGATCCATAGTGGTGTATTGATATGGTGAGTATGTGGACTGCGTGTGCGCTACCTCAAAAGAGTTACTTGCGGTTGTAGTTCAGGATGGCCACCGAGTCAAAGCTGGCTTGCTGCAGTTAAACCCCACCATCCCTTTGTTGATACTGATGCATATGTAGATAGTTCAGATGTAAGTCTTGCTGGGTACATTTGTACTCACGTTTACCTATTTTATGTTTTTACAGAGAGACTTCAGTCTCGCTAGTAGTTCCGCATGGACTTCGACGTTTAGCTTGTTACCTCAGCTACGATCTTGTACCCTTGGGAGGGTCTTGTAGATAGTCAGGCTTCTCAGCCTTTTTCATTTGTAGTTGTCTTTACTCAGACATGTTTATGCTTCCGCTTGTTGCTTGTATGCTCTGTATGTTGGGTCATGAGACCCATGTTTGTAATACTTGGCTCCTCGGAGCCTAATCAATAAATACTTTGAGTCATAGAGTTATGTTGTGATGCCATGTTGTATTTGCACATATCGACCATATTGTATGTATGTTATTGAAATGCTTGGTATGTGTGGGATCTGACAATCTAGTTGTTTATCCTTGGTAGCCTCTCTTACGGGGAAATGTCTCCTAGTGCTTCCACTGAGCCATGGTAGCTTGCTACTGCTCCAGAACACTTAGGCTTGCCGGCATGTGTCCTTCGATCATGTGTCTGTCCCTTCGGGGAAATGTCACGCGGTGTCTACCAGAGTCTTGTTAGCTTGCTACAGCCCGGATTCTCCGGAGTCCTGCTAGCCCAGCTGCTACAGCCCGGATTCACTTGCTGATGACCGACACGTTCGTTTCTAGGTCATGTATGCCTGTCCCTATAAGTTAGTGCCACTTTGGGTTCACGACTAGCCATGTCAGTCCGGGCTCCTTGTCATACGGATGCAAGCAACACTATCATATACGTGTGCTAAAAGCATAAGCGGTCTGGGCACAGTAAGGCGACACCGAGGATACCATGCGTGAGGTGCAAAGTGATATGAGGTGTTACATGCTAGATCGATGTGGCATTGAGTCGGGTCTGACAGCTTTGGTATCGAGCTTTGTTGCTGTGGGATTACCAAGCCAAACTGGTCGAAGTTGAGTCTAGAAATTCTTTAGTTATATAAGCGAATTGATTATGGGATGGGAACGTAAGGCTCTTTTTACTCCTTATATCTTATGCCTTATGATCCGAGTCATCTTATCTTTCCTACGGGGTTAAGGAACTAGGCTTTCTCTTCTTTCTATCAAGATCACGTGTTACTAATCCGTAGACTTATAAGATTGGTGAATTCAAGCCTCAGTTCAGTTCCTACTATCTCCATGTATTCATAGTTGATCTCAGAATCTTGATATTATGATGATCGAGTGGTTATGCCACCATTTTGTAGGATGTCTCAAAATCTTTTTCTGAGCATTTACAACCGTTATGCTGTCCGAGTCATCCCAGGTTACTAATAGTCTGATGCATTTGCAACTCCCTTCTTTCAATTCCCGATGTTTCTCTGGGCCAGTTTAACCACACTAATCAGTGAGTTGAGGTACTCTGTTGCCTCAACATATATGTTGGAGCTATTATTATGACCCTAGGTGTCTTAGAGGATCACCTATCTAGCCATGTTTTGTGTTCCCAGTGTGATGATTCTGGCCATCATTCTCGAAAGCATCCCGTCATGCCATTTAGTTAGTAGGCATTCTATTCCTGGGTTATTGAACCCGAGATTCAGCCTACTTGCTTCATGTTGATAGTGTTTGCTAGTCCCTTCAGGATATTAGTAACCTTTGAAATAGTCCTCGAGGTTCGTGGTATTACCTTCTTCCAAGTACCATGAGCTGTTTATGGCAGAAGTTCCTCGCTGAACCGAAAGATCACAACTAGAGTGCTCTTGACGAGTTCTCGATTCTATGTTGTTATTCTGCCACTTCTACCTTTCTGCATGGGTTATCCGGAAGAAACCTGTTGAACTTGGTTCGACATACATAATCTATGCATCCACAACTCAAAAAATCATATGTTCTTTTGAGTTGTCCCATCTTAGTTATCTTTCGATCCTCGTCTATCAGTTGATAGTCGGGAGTAGTGTGCATTCGTGTTCATTGATGCCTTTTACCCCTATGGTCTGTCAAGCCATTCTATTCCAGAATGACTAGGAGAAACAAACTCCAGTACCTCATCCATATCTAGGATTGGGTCACAGTAGTTGTGCTCTGCAGATCAAATGCCAATCCAGCTTTTGCTCTGTTCTACCCTGGAGTATTACCCCCTTTATGTTAGGATTGCCATGAGAATTGCACCATCTCTTATGAATTATTGACGCAGTGATACTTCTCGCCATCATTGTTTCATTCCTCGGTTCCGTGTTATTATAACCGGGATGCCGACAAATGAACTGTGATGCGTGAAATCAGTACTCCTAGCAACTCCGCTGCTTGGTAGATAATGGACAATAATTTCATTCTTAGCGTGTTGGTTACTGAATCATCATCCTAAGATTGATCGTGCTACCTAGTCCATATTTCCTGGTGCACTCTTCGATCAGGAGTTAGGATTGTGTCAATCCTTGCTTAATTGATCACGTCATCTTGCATCGGAAGCAAGATTGTTCTCGAGCTTAGTAGCTTATCGGTTGTTCATGATTTTCCGGATATCTTTCCGGAAGTATCATCAGGTTGTCCCCTGACTGCTATGTTGAGCTCGTGATCAAGTTGGTATTCTTGTAAACCATCCTTTCTCCAAGAATCCATGTCGGGTACCCTGAGCAAGTTGGTTAAGCTAAACAACAACTTGGAGGGTTGGAAGATAAAAGCTTATCCGACTTAGTTCATTCCAAAGGGATATCTTTGTGTGTGTGTGTGTTGAAGAAAGATGATATCTTCATTGATTGATCCTCAGTGTCAATTGCTGGATCTATTGTCTTATCGAAGCTTTGATTTGAGTGTGGGTTATTGTCAAATCAAATCAGAACCAACGATGGCCGTGATGTTGTCTTTCTCATGGTTGTCTCCTCGAGCGTACACCATTACATATTTTGGTTTGACCAATGCTATCCTCGTGTTCACACAATTGTGGAACTCCAATTATATGGAAACCTGGATGAATGGTTGTTGAGCCCATCATCAACATTGTTATCTTCTCCGTGATCTGTGTTGAACATCCAGCTAGTATTGGAAACTTTATAAACATTATCTTCATGACCCGTTCGTGAAGCATATGTTCGGATGTAAGAAGTGACTTCCTCCAGTTCATGTGCAGCTGATGCAAGTTGCCGCCGTGAATTTGAGAAAGTCAATGTTGCTTCCTCTAGAATCATCCCAAGTCAGTCATGCATATGTGCGAAGTATTATGTGGTCTGGAGACTTGCAACCTTCATTCTATATGTATCCCTAGCACACCAAGCCACTGATTGATTTGTTCAAGGATAAGAAGTTCATCGATAAGTATACAAGGACTTCGATATCCTCGATGATGGTTCCCCACCTGGACTTGGTAGTGTTTTATTATAAGACTACTGTGGTCATGCTTGTCTGAGACAGCGTGTTCACATGTATGTAGCAGAATCCGCTCATGTTTTGGAGCTTACTACAATAGTCCATTTCCCGAGAATCTCGCAACGCCATCTCGTCGATTTGTGTTGCAAACTTTCATTTTTCTTTCTAGACTTGTGTAACGCCCCGGATGCAACTTTCCATATCCGTAACTCCAACTCTTGCCTTTTCTGGAGATGTGATATGTTATTTCCTTCGTGGTTGGGTTTTTGTCTTCGTTTTTCTTTTTGTTCATGTCATGCATTCATCATTGCATCATGTGCATTGCATCATGCCATCATGTCATTTAATTTTTGAAACTCATCTAAATAAATGGTATGGATCTCCGATCCATTTAAATCGAGGGATATTCACAATGGTGATTTCTCTTTATAACATATCCTCCCGATATTAGGGAGCTATAATAAATATTCCATTAACTGGAAATCACCCATAACATATTTGCATTATTCTTCTACTCTTCTTTTATCCGACTCAACCTCCTATCCTGCTTTTTTGATCTTTTAGTAAAATTGAGTTGCAATTTTACTTCTCCATTAGTGTTCCAAATCTGCCTATAAATCACATCTGGTGTGTAGGGTCACTTCCTATAGTTTCAACCCATTTGGAGCTCATTTGAATGGGTCTTAAATTCAAACTTGCTGAGTTAAATCCAACGCATGTGGATTTTACTTCCCTAAAAAAACCTCTTCCCATTTTATTTAAATTCCTCATATTTTATGAGTCCGTGAAAACTATCCCCATGCCGAGATTCCACCCCTACCTTCTCTTTTTCTTCTTTCTCTTTTTCTGTTTTGTTTGTAAATGGAAAAAGTATGGGAGAAGAGAGAGTTCAACCTACTGGCCACTTGGACCTCCCAACCTCCGCCGGCCCAAGGCCAAGGCCCCTCCCCGTAACCCTAGGCCGACCCCTCCTGTCGATCTCTCCCTCTGCCTCCGCCTCCTGCTCGTTCTCCCGATCCCATCTCTTCCTCTCACCCTCTCCCTCCCGTCCTCCCACGCACGCAGAGGAGGAGCCCCCGCGCCCGATTCCCCAGCGCCGGCAGCCTCCTGGAGCTGCCGCCCGCGTCCGCCACCGCCTCCTTCCGTCGCTACACCTCCGCTCGCCCGCATCTGTCTCACCACCAGGCCGGAGCCCCGTCGCCACCCGCCGCCGTTGGCGACCACCAGGAGGGCCACCCCGTGCACGACGCCTCCCCTCGGATTCCTCGTCCTCGCCTCGTACCCGCCACCGAGCCAGACTACTCCCTCCACCTCGCTTTGGTCTCCATGGCGTCCCGTCGCCAGCGCCCGAGGAAGGCTCCTCGAGCACCGTGCCTGCAGCCATCATCCTCCTGCGCCTCAAGTCCCGCGTCGCCAAGCCGTCTCCCTGCCCTCGAATCCGTCCAGTTCTGCCGTCCGCCGTGGCCGTGGAGCTCGTCGGCGTCGTCCTCGTGCCGTCCAGCCCCGGCGACCCCTCCTGGACCTGCTGCTGCCACCAAGTCCCGCCTGCCGGAGTCCCTGCAACGTGTCGAGGCCCAGCGAGCCCCTGCTCCTTCCCTTGCTGCCCGCAAGACTGAGGCTGACCGGCCTTCTTCGTTGACCGGAAGATCGCAAGAGATCTCTCTACCTCCTGTACGCTGTTGGTCAATAGTTGATGCTCGCCAAGTACCACGACTACAGTCGATGCCCCGAGGACACCATGTACGAATACACTTGTTGATGCGTCAAGTAACTTGGAATGTCTACAACCGTGTACAACTACCGTCCCCGTGTACCACTACTTCCACTACCGTCGCCACATGAACAACTACTTCCCACAACGACCCGTGAACGACTACTTCCTCTACATCGTACCGAACCCCCGAACCACTTCGAAGGTATAACCCCGAGACGACGCCCGTGAACGAATGCATGTGTTGAATGAGATGCACCGTTTGCACCGTGTCCGAGTTGTCGCTTGCGCATTCCTTGTTTCCATGCCACCAACATGTGGGACACCCGGTAATCGGGATCACCCCACCATCCTTTTGCATGACATGCTCACCCACACTTTCTTTTGCACCAACATCTCGATGAGTTGTCGGATCACCGGAATGTTGCCGTGGCACCATTTTCGTTATCGTTACCATGGCACCCCTTTTGTTCCGCCATGGTGATCAAATGCTTCATAACATGCTCATGTCAACATTTTCATAAAAATTGCATAAAACTTGAATATGTCATCCGCATCATGATAACAACATTTAAAATGTTTAAAACTGTTGCATGCTTTAAAATTGCTAAATGACATATGGGGATTTTTCGGAATTGTTGTTTGTTGTTCCGGCCTCATTTAAACTTGCCTAAATAGTTAGCTCAATTATGCTTCACCCCTTGCCATGTTTAATAACATTTAATATTGTTGAGTAGCTTATAACGAGAGAGAACTAAATAATTGATGTGGTGTTTCGTCAATATGCAACTCGTTGCATATTGAGCTCCACTTAACTTGTAGTGTTGTTTGTGCATATTGCCATGCCATGCTTCATTAAACCGGATATGCATCATACTTGATTGTGCACCATGCCATGATTATGCTTGTGTGCTTACCATGTTGTATGCTTCTTTCCGGTTTGCTTCTCTCGTTAGCTTCGGTTTCATTCCGGAGTTGTGAGGATTCGTTCGACTACGTCCGCTTGTCTTCTCCATGGACTCGTTCTTCTTCCTATCGGGATTTCAGGCAAGATGACCGCTACCCAGGATCTCACTACTATCATTGCTATGCTAGTTGCTTCGTTCTATAGCTATGCTGCGTTACCTATCATTTGCTCTTCAAGCCTCCCAAATTTCCATGAACCTCTAACCTTTGTCACCCTTCCTAGCAAACCATTGCTTGGCTATGTTACCGCTTTGCTCAGCCCCTCTTATAGCGTTGCTAGTTGCAGGTGAAGTTGAAGATTGCTCCATGGTGGACAGGATTATGTTGGGATATCACAATATCTCTTATTTTAATTAATGCATCTATATACTTGGTAAAGGGTGGAAGACTCGGCCTTATGCCTGGTGTTTTGTTCCACTCTTGCCGCCCTAGTTTCCGTCATACCAGTGTTATGTTCCCGAATTTTGCGTTCCTTACTTGATCGGGTGATTATAGGACCCCTTGACGGTTTGCTTTGAATAAAACTCCTCCGGCAAGGCCCAACCTTGGTTTTACCATTTGCCTCACCTAGCCCTTTTTCCCTTGGGTTTCGGGCCGAGGGTCATCTTTATTTACCCCGGGCGGTGCTCCTTCGAGTGTTGGTCCAACTTTGGCGATGTCCGGCGCCCACAGGCAACGGGTCTATGCCAACCGTCGTCCTGCTCATCCGGTCTGCCTTGAGAGCGAGATATGTGCAGCTCCTATCGGGATTTGTCGGCACATCGGGTGGCTTTGCTGGTCTTGTTTTACCATTGTCGAAATGTCTTGTAAACCGGGATTCGAGGGCGATCGGGTCTTCTGGGATATCCCGTTGATCGCGAGAGCTTATCATGGGCTAAGTTGGGACACCCTGCGAGGTATAAACTTTTCGAGCCGTGCCCGCGGTTATGTGGCAGATGGGAATTTGTTAATGTCGGTTGTAGATAACTTGACACCAAATCCGAAATAAAACGCATCAACCGTGTGTGTAGCCATGATGGTCTCTTCTCGTGAGTCGAAGTGAACACGGTTTACGGGTTATGTTTGGCGTAAGTAGGAGTTCAGGATCACCTCTTGATCATTGCTAGCTTCACGACCGTTCCTTTGTTTCTCTTCTTGCTCTCATTTGCGTATGTTAGCCACCATATATGCTTAGTCGCTTCTGCAACCTCACCACTTTACCCCTTCCTTTCCTTTAAGCTTTGCTAGTCTTGATACCCATGGTAATGGGATTCTTTGAGTCCTCGTGGCTCTGATTACTACAACAACGATTGCAGGTGCAGGTTATCGATCATCATGGCCAGCGAAGCGATGTTGCTTGTTTTGGAGTTTCTTCTTACGCTTCTTGATCGGGGATAGGTTCTGGGTCGGCCTTTGGGCTAGCGAGGTGGATATTGTTTGAGTTTTTGTTTATGATTCATCCGTAGTCGGATGTTGTTCTTGAATGTTGTATTGTTGTATTCATGTGACATTGTATGTATCGGATGTATCCCCACTTATGTAATGTTGATGTAATGATATCCACCTTGCAAAAGCGTCTTCAAGATGCGCTTCTATCATTGGTGGGACCTTCGAGTTCCTTTAGGATAGGGTCGCATCTTGGGCGTGACAAGTTGGTATCAGAGCCTCGACCGACCATAGGAGCCCCCTTGTTTGTTGGCCGTTGTTGAGTCTAGAAAACTATTTTGAGTCTTAGGATTATATATATCAGAGAGTAGGATTCTTTTTACTCCTCAGCCCCCTTCGTCGCTCTGGGGAGGACTCCTGACGTAGATGTTTTGTCTTTCCTCTTCTCAAATTTCACTATTTTTTTAGGATCACGCGGGTACTTGGTAAAGGGTGGAAGACTCGGCCTTATGCCTGGTGTTTTGTTCCACTCTTGCCGCCCTAGTTTCCGTCATACCAGTGTTATGTTCCTGGATTTTGCGTTCCTTAGGCGGTCGGGTGATTTATGGGACCCCCTTGATAGTTCGCTTTGAATAAAACTCCTCCAGCAATGCCCAACCTTGGTTTTACCATTTGCCTCACCTAGCCCTTTTTTCCCTTGGGTTTCGGGCCGGGTCATCTTTATTTACCCCGGGCGGTGCTCCTTGAGTGTTGGTCCAACTTTGGCGATGTCCGGCGCCCAGGCAACCAGGGTCTATACCAACCCGTCGTCCTGCTCATCGGTGTGCCCTCGAGCGAGATATGTGCAGCTCCTATCGGGATTTGTCGGCACATCAGGCGGCTTTGCTGGTCTTGTTTTACCATTGTCAAAATGTCTTGTAAACCAGGATTCGAGGCTGATCGGGTCTTCACAGGAGAAGATATATCCTTCGTTGATCGCGAGAGCTTATCATGGGCTAAGTTCGGACACCCTGCGGTATAAACTTTTCGAGCCGTGCCCTTGGTTATGTGGCAGATGGGAATTTGTTAATGTCGGTTGTAGATAACTTGACACGGATCCGAAATAAAAGCGCATCAAGCGTGTGTGTAGCCATGATGGTCTCTTCTGCGTGGTCGGGAAGTGAACACGGTTTCAGGTTATGTTTGG
Source organism: Aegilops speltoides (assembly GCA_021437245.1). Classification (NCBI taxonomy): domain Eukaryota; kingdom Viridiplantae; phylum Streptophyta; class Magnoliopsida; order Poales; family Poaceae; genus Aegilops; species Aegilops speltoides. The sequence goes on from JAHHZJ010001373.1 coordinate 58,072, forward strand.
CGTAAGTAGGAGTTCAGGATCACCTCTTGATCATTGCTAGCTTCACGACCGTTCCTTTGTTTCTCTTCTCGCTCTCATTTGCGTATGTTAGCCACCATATATGCTTAGTCGCTCTTTGCAACCTCACCACTTTACCCCTTCCTTTCCTTTAAGCTTTGCTAGTCTTGATACCCATGGTAATGGGATTGCTGAGTCCTCGTGGCTCACTGATTACTACAACAACGATTGCAGGTGCGAGGTTATCACGATGATCATGGCCTTGAGAGCGATGTTGCTTATTTTGGAGTTTCTTCTTACGCTTCTTGATCGGGGATAGGTTCGGTCGGCAGCACTGGGCTAGCGAGGTGGATATTGTTTGAGTTTTTGTTTATGATTCATCCGTAGTCGGATGTTGTTCTTGAATGTTGTATTGTTGTATTCATGTGACATTGGATGTATCGGATGTATCCCCACTATTATGTAATGTTGATGTAATGATATCCACCTTGCAAAAGCGTCTTCAAGATGCGCTTCTATCCTTGGTGGGACCTTCGAGTTCCTTTAGGATAGGGTCGCATCTTGGGCGTGACAACTTGATGGGCCTGGAATATTCTGACACCAACTAGATCTGAATCTCAGGCAGATATGATGGCTGGATCATTTCCAAGATCTATGATGTAGGTCCCAACAAGGTTGATATTTTGGCCGACACACCGTACCTAGCTGGAAGATCTGTCATTGTAGTATCTTGATTGAGCTATTGGACCATCTTCTTCATGAGGATTCTTCGATTATGCTATAACCTTTCAAACAGTGGATCCACTCTCTACTGTTGGGTTTCTCCCCAGTTACCAGAATCACTCCTAGCATCTGCATTTTGTTCCCAGCTAGCACCGTCTTTGAGCCATCCTACCAAGGGTTTCAATCATTTTCGATGATAAGCAAAAATCATCCCTTGCGTTGTCTTCAACAAGGTAATCCAGATCATCTATTGTAGTCTGAGTATGCCATTCTACCGAACTCCTCCAAACGACCGCTCGAGATTTGCTTAGGCTGGTATAGAGGGTCTTAATGATCTCTATATCAAAAGTAATTCTTTTTGCCACTTAAGGTAATAATTCTACGAGTCACCTCCTATAAGATGTCTCGTTATGGTATCATGGCAACTCAACTCCTCGCTTCGTCGATAACTATTTGCCACCTTCTTAAATGTGGAACTGTTGCCTACCTAGTGAACCTTCGTCATCTATTTCACTCCATCACTCTAGTTGTATGCTTCGTGTTTCAGCTCGAGAGATGTTCTAACGTCTCAGGAGTTGATCTTGAGTTGCTCGATCTTTGTAAAGATTGATTCTCGTAGAGTTTTCCTGTCCCTTCTGTCGTTATGTGTGGTTGGAGTTCCCAGAGCAAGACATCAAGACAAACATGGTGATCAAATCAACGTTCTCACTAAGTGCAACCTGGATCGTGAAGATTGTGTTAGTTTGCATCCCCTCCTTCATCTTTCCGTACGCTTGAATCTCGGGACGAGATTCTTGTTTAGTGGGGGTGAGTTGTCACAGCCCTAGAATAAAGCTTATAATTAGTGGCATTGCATCCATGCATCATGTCAAATTTCTGAAAGTTGAACTGAGGAAATTTGAAAGCCTCAATATTTAATAAAAAGAAGCGCAAATAACCCTGGAAAATGCATCCAATGTTTCCAGAATGCACTTCAATGATGTTTGATATTTTTGGCAAGGGTTTTAACTCAAACGAAGAATATGGAACATTTTTGAGGAAATATTTTGGCCATTTGGATTTAAATCAATAAGTATTTGAGTTGGATTTAATTCTTCTATAAAAGAATTGCAAGTCTAACTATTCTGAAAATTCGTGAGTGGCTCTAAATATATTATATCTAGCCACAGAATAATTTCCAGAAGCTAAAAAATAGTTTGGTTTGAAAACCAAATTAAAAGAAACTGTAGAAAAAGGAAAACACACAAAAAATTAATAAAAAACAGAAACCCACCTGGGCCACCTACCTGACCTACCTCGGCACGCTCATGGTGGCAGCCCACCCACCAGCCACGCACGTCTTCAACCTCCACGCCGGTGGCGGGAGGCGTGTGTTCCCAGCGCTGCGTCTTGAGCCACCTCCTCCCTCCCTGCCTGCCTGGTTCCTCCTGGACGGCTCTAGACGATGCCACGCACCCCTGGACCTCCCGCTCATAGAAAATCAGGAAATGATTTATAAATTTCAGAAAATACCCCAAACTTCTAGAAATCATAGAAAAATAACCGTAGCTCAGAATGAAATAATTTATATATGAAAAAATATCAAAAAATCCAATCTATCCATATGTACTGTTTTCATGCATGTTAGAACAACTTATGGCTGCTGTTTAGGCCAAATCATATAAATGGCATTTAAAGCTTCACATATGAATTTTGAATTTGAAACTAGGGTTCAAACTGACTTCATTTAACCTGTTGCTAGTTGCATTAGCTCAAATCACAGCATATTGCCATGTCACATTCATGCATCATATTGTTGCATTGCATTGATTGTGTTCCTTCTCTATTTGTCGGTGTTGTTCCCACTCGATATACGTGTTCCGACGATGAGTTCGATGACACCGATGAAGAGCTACACTATCTTCAGAAGTGACAGCCAAGCAAAACCCCCTTGTTCATTCTGATACAATCCCACTCTCTCGCCCCTGCTCTCTTTTACTGCATTAGGACAACAACGATTCAACTGTTACATGCTGTGGTAGTTGAACCCTTATCCTCTGCATGACTGTCATTGCCACGATAAATAGATGAAACCCACTAGCATGAGTAGGTGTTGTTTGAGCCACGATGTGTGGGAAGCGAGCACCTATGGGGCGAGGCCCCTTTGGTCGGCAAGGAGGCGGAGGCGCCGAAAAGCGGATCGGCGAAGCACACGAGGATTTTACCCGGCCGGAGCTCTCCGGGAGATAAAACTCCTCTCTGCTGCTTTGTGTTTATATTACATTCTTGCTCGAGGCGTGGGTGTGTTGTAGTTTGAATGAGTGAACCCCTTCTCGTGCGCATGGGCCTCCTTTTTATAGGCTAAAGGGGTCACCGACAGGTGTGCTTGAAGAGAGGGTAAAAAGGTAAAAGGGGTTGGTACAACCGCTATCTGATCCCCTACCTAACTCGCGGCGGGGACAAGGGCATTTAATGCCCGTCCGGTCGTAAGCAGTGCAAGCGACCGTTAGGGCGCCACCGATCGCCACGATGGCCTTCTCGTCATCTCCACTTGCCACCTCGCACGCTTGGCTGCCTGACTACTGCGCCACATATACCGAGAGCGATCTGTGGCGACCGTCGTCGGACCTTATTTGGAGCATGGTAGCGAGTGGTGGCTTTGCCTGACAAGCGCCTTGCATGATCGCTGTCTTATCGCACCATAAGCTTGCGCTTCGCGGGTCTTCTTAGGAGCCTTGTGATTGCATCGCAGCAAGTCTCTTGAAATGCCTTGGTTGGCCTTCCGGCAAGCTCCTCTTGCGGGGTCTTATCCTTCCGACAAGCTCCTCTTGCGGGGCTCTGTCTTCTCGGTTAAACACTTTGTTCTTGAATGGCATCAACAGGTCTCACGGAGGATCTTGGCGGGCCTTGCGGCAAGCCTTGCGGCTAGGTCTTGTTGCGCCGTGCACAAGTTAAGGTACTAAGGTACCCCTACTTTAGTACCTGCAGGAGCCCGGGCACTGGGCCATACAGTGCGGCGTTGTTGGGCGAGGCCCAAAAAGAAACGCGGCACGCGTGACCTGGGTCCATACCAAATCCAACTCCGTATCCACCGCGCCCTCTCGTAACGGCACGCATCAAACGCGGCGTCGTGGGAGAGATCGTGGGCAATTCTTTAATCAAGAAAGGCGTAGCGTTCGCCTCTCCTCTTTATAGCGAGAAGCAGGGCGTTCCCCACCTTCGCCACTGCGGTTTCTTCCTCGAAAGCTCGCGCTCCCCTCCGCTTCCCAAGCGAAAGAAGCAGCGCTCCGCCGCCCGTCGCCGCCGTCGCCCCCGCGCCTGCGCTCCCCGCCGCTTCGCCATGGCTCGAAGACCGGCAAAACGCGAAATCGGCGGCGTTGCGGCTTGAGGCATTGCGCAAGGCGAGTACTTTTCCCCGAGCTCACCCGAAGGTGCTGCGGGAGGAGTTCTACCTCTTACGGTCGGCGGAGGCAGGCGCATCGCGCATGCGGTGCTCTCCGCGGCTTATACTTGAGCGGTGCCCAAAGGTACCATTTCTTTCTAGTGTTCTTCTCTGCGGGCTCTGCCCACCTTTTTCGATTTCTTCGTGATATCATGAATACCTCACGGGTTTCATCTTCTTGACTTCACTCCCAGCGCCGTTCGACAATGGCGGTTTCGCTTTATCTCTGCGAGAACCGTTGGTATCCACCCAAATGTTGCCCTTTTCGCCACTATTTCATCCCGAGCCAGAAAGGAGAGCCCTTAGCGGCGGGATCGCTGGATCTCACAGTCGGCATGAAGGAGGTGTATCACGGAGGGAGCTCCGCGACAAATGGGGCAGTGGAGGGTGGAGTGGTCTTTGGATCGTTGGCGTAATCCACAGCCATTTACTAACTGCGCCCGAGACCGGGTAGTGCGGCGGCGGCTGGGCGCTCTGTGGCGGACGATGCCAAGCGAAGATCGCCACCACCGAATCCTGCGGCTCGGGCTTGTCGGGCTCCACGGTAGGGGCCGTTAGCGCGGACTTTCTTCGTCGCCGCGCCGCCCCTTTGCGAGAAGAGAGCCCGCTGGCTGTTTGGCGGCCGGCGGATATCATGAGGCTGCGTCTAGGCCTCAACTTCAACTTCACGGTTACGGAGCTTGGCGGGATGCTCAAGGCTGTTCAAGCATGGCGCCAACCATCGAGTGGTTCGGGCTGCGCGGGCATCATCCTTGTGCAACAACTCCGGCGTGATCGCATACGTGCAATGATGCGGAGTGCGATCGCGCAGGATTAACAACAGATGGAGCCGCCCGGCGGCGTCGTGCGGCAATTCTTCGGCGGCTTGGCGGAGGTAGCGATCAGCGCCCGACGAGCGAGCTTCTCACCGCGACACCTGCAACGACGAGATGCGGTACGCCATACCAGGGCGAAGGCGGCGGCCGCCGCCGCGCCAGTTGCTACGTTGGAGGCAAAGGCGGCGGCGGCAAGCCTTGCCGACCGGGAGGACCTTGCGGAGGGTCGTTGGCGAGGGCTGAAGCGAGCAGCGAGCCCGCAGAAGCGCGAGCAGCCAGCCGTCTTGAGCAGCTTGCGTGGCGGAGCCCCAGCGCAGCCCAATTTCAACCAAGAAGGCTCCTCCGTCGATGGAGATATAGCAGAGGCGGCGAGGCAGGCCGACAACCGCAGCCGTGGGACCGCTCCACGCGGCAAATACCGTTGCAGCAGGAGCATCTCGAGCCGTCTTGCGGCAGTGGCGGGATCTTCCGGGCCGCCCGCCTAATCTGCCGCAGCTCGGTAAGCGTCGAAGGGAGCCTACTCCTCGCCTCACCGCCGAGAAAGGTGCAGACCGACCTCTGCTGCGCTGAGGTCGGCGAGGAAGAAGAGGAGGAGGAGTAAGGCGTTCTCCTCGCTGTACTTGTATTTCCTTGATCTTTGTTGTTTCTTGTCTTGGATCTGATCTGCTTCCCTCTGAATCCTTGTTCCATTTCAGGACTCTAGCCGAGAGAGCGGCGAAGAGGGCCAAGGTCCCGTGGTTGTCATCGAGGGCGATCTGCTTGTGGCGGAGGACACGTCCGAGACTACCTTGACGGACCCGATACCATCTCCTCGAAGCAGCCCCCAGCACAGCCCCCAGCGTAAGTGTTTGGTTCACTTCCTGTTTGGATCACTTCTTTTGCTGACATCTTGATTGTTGATTTATTTGTGTAGGAGCAGAACAGGCCCATCAGGAGCAAGAAGAAACCGCCCCGAAGGTGCTGTCTGCTTCGACTACGCCGCCAAGGGGCAATTTCCTGACAAGGGAGCGCTCCCCGGCAAGGAGAGGTCCCCGGCAAGGGACGGAACAGTGAGCCTTGGTGGTGGAACCCATGGTCCTGAGCCAGCCACAGGTAACCCTTCTTGTCGGGAATCTTCCCTTGGGTTCTTCTTCTGATCTTCTTTTTGGATCTTTGCTTGACTTTTCCTTCCTCTTCCTGCCCTCAGATCCCCCTCTCACAGACCCGATGGGCCGGGGCCACCGGCGAGAAGGCGCATCTTGGCAATCTGAAAACGGCGCTTGGCGAGGAAGAGGAGGCGGCGGATGAACCGCCAGCGAAGAAGCCGCCAAAACTCTTTGGCCTTGAGGCTGGCGAGGCAGCGATCGTCTTGGCGACCGGAGGCGCGGGGCGCAAGCGCTACACCGACCGCCGACCCCTCTGCGTGATGCAGCACCGGGCTCGAGGCCCAGCCAGCGCCTACTTGAAGGCGGCGGGGTGTTTTCATCCATCTTCCACAGGCGTCGAGTTCGAGGCGCCCGATCGAGAGAGTCTTTTTGCGGAGAGGTGCTCGTCTCCGCCGGGCTGTCGATGGTTGGCGCGCAAGCGGCGGCGATGGCGAGTCGAGGAGGAACAGCTGCTCCGGAAGCTGGTGTCACTCTACGTGCCGGCAAGCGAAGTTGGAGTCTCGGGAAGCGCTTATCGCGCGGCGGGGAGTTGACATAGAAGCATCGGAGGAGCTCCATAACCGCAACCAAGAGGCCCTCCGGTCCATTCTTTGAGGAAGGCGCCTTCGTCAAAGCGAAAAGCGTTCATCCTTGAAAAATTTGAAGCGAAGAGCAGCGGAGGCTTCGCCGCCGAGGCTATCGGCGGGAAGGTGGTGGCGAAAAAAGGTAAACGGACAGCCACGAGGAGGCTTCGCCGTCAGGAACAATTACTTGGCGGGGCACTCAAGGAGCGAAGGATCTTGCGCGCTGCCGAGAGCCGCCAAGAAGGTGGAAGTGAAGGTGGCCTTGGCTGGAGGCTGATATGAAAGGAAGAATGAAGAGCTTGCCGCACTCCAGTATGAGCGAAGGATGCCCTTGCCCATGGCGATCTGCAAGTTCAACTTCGCCGATAAGGTCAAGGCTGAGCGCCGTCAAGGACTCAAGCTGCTGATCTGGTCTGGCCAGCCCTGCAGCGGAGACCTTTGGGCCGGCGCCAAGAAGCGAGGATGACTTGAAGAAAGAGATCAAGAGCAGCGAGGAGCTGGCGGCGAGGGCGCCGAGACTCAAAACACCTTTAGGGCCCGCGGTGAAGCTTTGGGCAGAAAGCCTGCGTCAACATTGCGCAACCATCGGCGAGGCTGGCGGGCTGGACTTAGTGGGCCGGGTATTCTTCCGGCGAGAATCTCCAGCCAGCGCCAAGCTTACTCTTTTCTTCAAGGGTGTGGCGGCGGCTCTCCGGCAGCTCGGGAAAGGATCCCAAAGAAGCTGGCTGATGAGTCGTGCATAATCTGCGCCAAGGTCTTGGAGAAGGTGTTGGTGAAGATACTCTTCCATAATCCGGGCCTCGACCTCACCGTGTCCTCAAGAAGCTGCCGTGGTGCTGATCTTGAAGAGCTCAAAGCCATTATCGCACCATTGTGGACAAGGTGAATGAAGTCGGGAGGATCGGCGGCGTGGATTAGGCCACTCTTCTTCTCCTTTCCTTGTCGCTGTTATTTAAGTTATGAGAACAATTTAGTTAGTGCGCAACAAGTTACTTTTGTAATATAACTTTATTACAGGCAATGCTTGCTATGCTATCTTCTTTACTTGATTCCTTTCTTTGTATGTTTTACCCTCGCTTTTAGGGAACTTGCGGTCTTGAACACGCTTGCATAAGTCTTTGAGTCTTGGAACATCGGCGACCTCTTTGGCGGTGCAGCTCCGGCAAGAAACCTTACGCAACTAGTTGCTGACACACTTAAGTTGTTGGCGGACTCGAAACAAAGTAAGAGCGCAACTAGCTACGAGGAGGTTCCTCCAGCGCCTGAGTTTTCCATACAAAACACGATCGTTCAAGGAAGATAACTTAAAATTTAAAAACTGATCATGCTCAAACTTTGGCAACTTAGCTTTTACGTAAATGCGTGTCCGGCAAGGTACACTTCCTTGAACAGCGCCGGTCCACACCTTTATCCTCTCCTCCCCCGTGAACTTGTGGCGAAGGAACCTTCCTTTTGAGAACAAAGAAAGAAGAGAAAATAATGATTTGGAGTATTAAGGCACAAAGTGTCAGATAAAGCATGCAAAAAAGAAAGAATGCATGAAATTTGACAAGATGTGCGAAGCACATGAACTTTATTTATGCACGGGATCTGCGCCCGGCTTTGTACAAAGGGTTACATGCAACAAGCGGCAAGGCTTGTACAAAGGTGGTTGCGGAGCAGGTTCGACAACCGCTCATATCGGTAAAACTTACGAAGATGCTCTATGTTCGAGGAATTGCTCACGGAAAGCCATCCTCGGTCTCAAAGCGGACAGCGCCGGGCCTAGTGACTTCGCTTTACCCGATAAGGGCCTTCCCACTTTGGCGTCAACTTGTTGAAATTCTTGGCGGATTGAGCGGCGAAGAACAAGGTCGCCTTCCTCGAAACTTCGGCATTAACTGCGGCTATGGTAGCGGCGCAAAGCTTCTGCTGTGCGAGCAGCTCGTCTGGCGACTGAAGGCGATCTTCCTCGAGGGCGGCGCGTCATCTTGCCGCAGCTGCTCTTGCTCAAGCTCATCATAGCGAGCACTCAAGGCGATCCGTATCACGAGTTCCGTGGGGAGAACTGCTTACGCTCCATAGACTAGAGCAAAAGGTGTCGGCGATGGCTCGATTTGGCGTCGTCTGATTGACCAAGAACCACGGCAGCTCCTCAATCAATTTCTTCCACACTTGCGCACTGTCGAAAGTTCGGTCTTGAGCTCGCGCGGCACTTTAGCGTTGCCCTCTGCTTGACCGTTGCTTCTCGGGTGAGCAGCGAGCGAAAGCAGATCTTGGCGCCAAGATCTTGGGCGTCTTGCGTGAAGGTGCGGCTCGTGGTGTGTGCCATTGTCGGTGAGGATCTGTTAGGGACTCGAAGCGACAAACAATTGACTGAAGAACTTGGCTGGCGGTGTCTTTGTCACCTTAAATCCTTACTTCCACGCCAGGCCACTTTGTGAACTTGTTGATTACAGCGTATAAGTACTCAAAGCCCCGACAGCTCGAGGAAAGGGGCGAGGATGTCGAGCCCCGGATCGAAAATGGCGAGGATAAAGGGATTGTTTGGAGAGCTTGAGCTGGTTGATGTATCTGCTTGGAGTGGGGTGGCACACTTCACACTTGGTTACTTGTGCGATTGCATCTGGAGGGCTGTCGGCCGAAGAAACCTTCTTGGGAAGGCTTTTTAAACAAGTGCTCTTCTTGCCAATGTGGTGACCACATATGCCTCCATGTATCTCCGCCAACAGCTCCTGTCCATCTTCCCGGGAAATGCACTTCAATTTCACTCTGTTGAATCTTCTTTTGTACAGTATGTCATCGACAAACTGGTACATACTTGATTGCTGGGCTACTCTCTCCGCTTCTTCTTGCTCTTGGGAAGTTCTCTGTTTGAAGGAAATGGGCGTCTGCTTTGTGCCCATGCGGAGCTTGTGGCTCAACGACAAGGACTAAAGGCGCAAATGCTACTGCGGGAACATCTGCTTCCACGGCAAGAATCTGTGATTCAGCTGGAGTGTGATGCTCCCCGGCAAGCGTGTCGGGACACAGGTTGTCGGGAGCGTCTGCTTCAACGAAACAAACCCTAGGGCTTGTCGGAGCAGACTGCTCCTCAGCATTCTTTGTGTTGATCTTGGGGACCTTCTTGACGGCGGCCGGGGCTCTGCGGGAAAGTAGTCGCCGATAACCAACTTCCTCTTCTTGCTCTGTCCGAGTTGATGGTGTTCTGAGATGGTTGAGTCAGCTTGAGCACAAAATTCCTGGTTCCACAGGTAAGCAGAGTCTGGCGCACTTTGGCGAGCCGTCTGCAATGTCGTTCTGAGCTCTTGGAGCGTGTTCCATCTGCGAGCCATCAAAATGTTCTTCTAGCTTCCTCACTTCATCAATGTAGGCTTCCATCAGCGGACTCGATAATCTTTGTTTACTTGACGGACGACAAGCTGCGAGTCACCCCGACAATAAGCTTCTTGATCCCAAGGTCATGGCGATCCTGAGTCCGCAAGCAGGCCTTCATACTCTGCGATATTGTTTGTTGCTTGCTCCTTGGGAAAGTGCATCGGACCACGTGCTTGAGGTGCTCCCGGTGGGTGCGACGAGTAGTATGCCCGCACCGGCGCCTTGCAGCGAGAAGGCACCATCAAAGTACATGATCCATTCTTTGCTCGCTTCCTTGACGGGGATGCTCGTCTCCGGAGTTTCTTCATCAGGTGTCGGCGTCCATTCTGCTATGAATTCTGCCAATGCTCGGCTCTGGATAGTTGAGGTACTCTCAAACTTGAGGCCAAAGCTTAACAATTCCAGTGCCCACTCGACGATCCTGCCTATTGCCTCTGGATTCTGCAATATCCTCTTAAACGGAAAGCGAGTGACAACTGTGATCTCATGTGCTTGAAAGTAATGGCGCAGCTTTCTCGAGGCCATGAGAAGGCGAAAGCAACTTCGCACTCCAGTACCTTGATCTAGCCCCTGCGGAAGGGAACGCCAAAATACACGGCTGCACCATCTTCTTTTGTTTCTCTTCCTGCGGCTGCATAGATCCATCCTTGTCGGGACGAGCTTGTCGGGAAGCCCCACAGCTTGTCATTGGACTACGCTTGCCGTGGCGCTGGCTCATCATCCGCCTCCCTCTCCGCCACTAACGCAGCACTAACCACTTGATTGGTTGCCGCTAGATCTGGCAACAACTTCTCTTGTGGCTTAGGTGCGACAAGTATTAGTGGAGGACGGTATCTCTTCAAGTCTGCGGTGCAGCCTCCGCTTCGAGTCCATTTCATTGGACCTACCTTTTCAAAATTTTGAAAAATGGCTGGGCGCTTCGGCGAGACTTAGAGATGAACCTCTTGGAAGCAACAGCAGCGGCAAGCCTTCGTGCGTCCTTGACTCGCCGGTGCTTCGATCTACTCAATGGCCTTGATCTTGTTAGGATTGGCTTCAATCCCCCTCTGGGATACAAAGAACCCAAGAAGCTTGCCGGAAGGAACTCCGAATACGCACTTCTCGGGGTTCAACTTGAGATTGATCTTGCGCAGATTTGTGAAGGTCTCGTCCAAGTCTTGGATCAACGTTTCTCTGTCCTTGCTCTTGACCACTATGTCATCCATGTAAGCTTCTACATTCCTGTGCAACTTTGGCTCAAAAGCATGGTGACTACTCTTGCAAATGTTGAACCAGCATTCTTTAGTCGAAGGCATCCGTACAAAGTAATCGTGCCACGGAGTAATGAATGCGGTTTCTCTTCATCCTCTTACGCCATGGAGATCGGATGATATCACGAGTATCGTCAAGGAATGAAAGCAGATCACATCTGCCGTGGAGTCGACAATCTGGTCAATGCGGCAAGGGAAATGGATCCTTGGGACAAGCTTTATTAACATCGGTGAAGTCAATACAAAGCCTCCACTTCCCGTTAAACTGCGCCGACTCTTGGATTGGCTAACCACGTTGGATGGAGTACTCCTCGGACCAGGCCTGCTTGCTTCCAATTTCTTGATCTCTTACGCAATGAACTCTTGGCGTTCCACGCTTGCTTCGACTCTCGCTTGGCGGGCGTGCGTGAGGACAAGCGGCAAGGTGGTGCTCAATCACTCACAGGAACACCGGGGATATCGGGCGGTTGCCATGCAAACCGTCGACATTCGCCAGCGAGGAAAGCAGCGGCGCTTTCCTATTTAGGGTCAAGCGTGGCGATGGTGAAAGTACCACCGGTGCCGTCCTCCTTGGCGACCACTTTCTTGGTCTCTGGTGAAGCTGTCTTTGCCTTCTTGCACTTGCGGTGGAGCTCGATGGTGCGTCCTCGGCGGTAGCGCAGCACTCCGAAGAAGTGCGCTTGCGGAGTGGGCATCGAGCTACTCTTGCCCGGGAGCTTCGGCGGCAAGTGGTTTGCGTTCTGCTGCGGCTCTGCTGCTTCTGGTAGATCTTGTCGGTCTGAGATAAGTGCATCTTTCTTGTCGCCGAGGACGAAATAACACTTATCGGACCAGGCATCTTGAGCACGTTATAGGCGTAGTGAGGCTGCCATGAACAGCTAGCGCTGGGCGGCCAAGTATCCCATTGTATGGCAATGGGAAATCAGCCACGTCAAAGGTGACCTTCTCGTCACGAAGTTCAGCTCGCTGCCAAATGTCCTTGGCGGTGTAATCTTCCCCTTGACTTGCTCCTTCCCGGTTTATTCCTTGAAAGGTACCGATCTCTTGAGCTTCGCTGTCGAGGATCTAGAGCTTCTTGAGCACCGCGGAAGAGATCAATTCGGCCGGCCCGCCATCAACCAGCATCTTCGTGACCTTGAGGTTGCGGATTGTTGCGAAACCAACATCGGCAAGCACCCGACCGCGATTATCTGATCGGGTGATCCTCAGCGTCAAAGGCGATGGGCGTCTTGGACCGCCGAGGGCTTGCGCGACTCAGCAGACGGTTCTGCTGCGTTCACTTCCCGCACCTTGTTTGAGTTGGCGGTGTGAGGTGTGCGAAGAAGCACCGCCGTCAACGCACAAAACCTCCGTTGCCTTCTGAAACTCCTGCTCGTCGGCCTCATCCTCATCCATATCTTCATCTTCCTCCTCATCTTCGTCCTTGTCGCGGCGCGGAGGCTGTCTCCTTGCTGCTTGGCCCTACCTTGTGGCGCCCTCCTCAGGCGGGGCGCTTCTTGCGGATCCTCCACCACCTTCACAGGCTTTCTCCTTGCTGCAGCGCTTCGTACTCAGCTTTCTGCAGTTCTCTGAGCTGCTCAACCTTCTTGCGAGCACTGGAGGTCATGGCCCTTAGTGCGGTGGATCTTGCGATCTTGCTTGCGGGCCGTCACCTTGTCGGCGACCACCACAGCCTCGCCGGAGTCACCAGCTTTGGCTTTCTCGGCGCCGCCTCCGTTGCCGGACTGCTCAACAACTAGCACATCCTTGGCTTTCCTCTTTTTGTTATTCCGCCTCCGGTTCTTCTTTGCCGGGGCGGCATCCTCACTGTCAGACCCTTCTGCTCCTGCATTCTCTCCGGGGAGTTTCCTCCCCTCCTCAGCACGTGCACATTTGTCGGCCAGAGCATACAACTCGCTGACATCTCTGATTTTGCACATGACCATCTCCTCCCTCATCCTGCGATTACGCACGTTTTGATGGAACGCGCTGATAACCGCGGCAGGGTGGACGTCTGGGATGTTGCGCTGCACTTGGTTGAATCTTTGTATGTACTTGCACAGGGGTTCTCCTTCTTTCTGGGCGAGTAGATGAAGATCACTCTCCTGGCCATGGGGTTTGTGGCCGCCCGTGAAAACACCAAACAAGCTGATGGCACAGTCCGCCCGAAGAGATGGAGTTGTCGGCAAGTGCATGAGCCAAGATCGATGTTGGGCTTGAGCACCAGTGAAGTAGTTGGCGAGGATCTTCTCGTCGCGTCCCCGACAGCTTTGCACAGCGATGGTGTAAGCGGCGAGAACCGGACGGATGTATCCTGCCGCCGTACTTCTCGAAGTGCGTCTGGCAAGTTCTTAGTACTGGTCCCTTTGGACTGCCGCAGCTCACGGGTGAGCGGGGCAACCTACGCGTCTGGTAGGTCGCTGGCTCCCTAAGCGCATGCATATCAGCAGATGGGCCCAGTGGCGCTGTCGGTAGCCGCTGCTCTTCTCTTCGGCCTTCGATCGTCTGGCGCCTTCTTGTCGTCGTTCTTGGAGAACTTGGCGGTGATCGCGGCGAGCTCGCGGGTCCGACAGCAGCGGTGGAATCGGTGTCGAGTTAGACGGCGAGTGGCGATCTTAGCCTTGAGGCGGGAGTGCAGTGGTAGCACCCCAGCGGTCTTATCGGTGTCGGCTTGCGCTGGGCGTCTTAGCCGAGCTTCGATGTGCTTTCGGTTGCGGGGCTTATCGCGTTAAGCGAAGCGATGAGGCTCTAAATGGTGGCCCTCGATCGTCGATCTTGTCTAGTCTTTGGAGGTAGTCTAAGCAGTGGGCTCGGGCCGCCGCTTCCTCTGGAGTCTTAGGCGGTGGCGGCGAGCAGCGAGGCGAGATATGCTCGAGACTTCTTGGTGTTAGAAGGAGCAACATCTCGTCGAGCGACCGTCTGCGCTTCGTGCCAACATGTTGACACGCATGTTGGCCTTGGCGTCCGCGATCCACCAGCTCGGCTGGCTCCAGCGAAATGCGATGCTAGGAGCACCATGGCGTTGTCGATCCTGCACCTCACAGGAGAGTGCGGTGTATGTCTGAGCGCGAAGCTTGCGAGGCCTTGTCCTTGGACCTGGTGGCGATGTGAGTCCCCGTCGGCGCCGCTCCTCGCGGTGTCCACCCACCGCCCGTTTGCTCGGTGGCGGTAGGATCGGCGTGGGCGGGCGGCCACCTCAGCCTTCTTCTTGGTGGCATGTCGATGAAGATGTTGATGTAAGCGCGAGCGCGGATCAGGTTCGCCACGACCTCGGCGCCCCCTACAGCGCGCCAAAGATGTCGTGGGAAGCGAGCACCTATGGGGCAGGGCCCTTCGGTCCGGCAAGGGGCGGAGGCGCCTGAAAAGCGGATCGGCGAAACCGCGAGGATTTTACCCGGCCGGAGCTCTCCGGGAGATAAAACTCCTCTGCTGCTTTGTGTTTATATTACTGTTCTTGCTCGAGCGTGGGTGTGTTGTAGTTTGAATGAGTGAACCCCTTCTCGTGCGCATGGGCCTCCATTTTATAGGCTAAAGGGGTCACCGATAGGTAACAGCGAAGAAGAGGGTAAAAACTAAAAAGAGGGGTTGGTACAACCGCTATCTCTGATCCCCTACCTAACTCGGCGGGGACAAGGGCATTTAATGCCCGTCGGTGCGTAAGCGAGTGAAAGCGACCGTTAGAGGCGCCACCGATCGCCCGATGGCCTTCTCGTCATCTCCACTTGCCACCTTGCACGCTTGGCTGCCTGACTACTGCGCCACGTATACCGAGAGCGATCTTGTGGCGACCGTCGTCGGACCTGTTGGGCGTGGGAAGCGAGTGGTAACCGCCCTTGACAAGCGCCTTGCCCGCGATCATTTGTCTTGTCGCACCCGCAAGCTTGCCGCTCGCCGGGTCTTGCCGGGACGCGCGGTGCATCACGGCAAGTCTCTTGAAATGCCTTGGTTGGCCTTCCCGGCAAGCTCCTCTTGCCGGGGTCTTGTCCTTCCCGGCAAGCTCCTCTTGCCGGGGCTCTGTCTTCTTAGTTAAACACTTTGTTCTTGAATGGCATCAACAAGGTCTATGGAGGATCTTGGCAGACGCCCGTCAAGCCTTGCCACTGGGTACTGCAACTGCCCGTGCACAAGTTCGGGGTACTAAGGGACCCCTACTTTAGTACACCAACATGATGTGACTACTCATTCATGCTTGTTTGTCATGCCTGCTATTGCTTAGAGTTGTGTCAGGTCTGATTCATTGGGGATGAGTTGGAATGTGGTGAACATGTCCTACTGTTGAGAGCTAAGTGTGTTAACATGATTTGGTAAAGGTAGCGGTGCCAGGCCATGTAGGAGTACATGGTTGGTTGTCTCATTGCAGCCGTCCTCAGGAACTGAGTTCTGTGTTTGTGATCCATGAACAGTTACTACCACACATTGGGTTCCGGTAACTCGACCCCTCTCGGATTATTAATCAACTCGATCTCTGTCCAGGAGTTGCAACTAGTTTCTGGTGTTTGTAGGTAGTGTTAGTAGTCAGCAGTGGCACCGGTACAGGTGGGCTTAGGGACAGACTAAACGCAGTGTACGGTGTACCAAGTGGCACCGGATGGTGGGCTTGGGAACCTTGCTCACATCGTTTGGGGCCGTGATCGACACCCGGCGGATCTCCTTGCGGATGGAACCGAATAGGCGATAAAACTGGACTAGAGACTTGTGTGGTTAGTCGGTCGTGGCCGACTCCTTGCGAGCTTCGCTTGAAGGTTCTTAGAGACACGACGTGTACATGGTGGTAAGTGGCGAGAGTGTGTGTGAAGAAGTACGCCCCTGCAGGGTTAATATCATCTATTCGAATAGCCATGTCCGTGGTAAAGGACTTCTGTGTTGCCTGTACAGTTCATACACAAGTGAAAGTGGATGCTCTAAAATATGCAAGATAAGCGTGAGTGCTTTGGATGGCGTTCTCGTAGGGAGACGGGAACGGATCCATAGTGGTGTATTGATATGGTGAATATGTGGACTCGTGTGCGCCACCTCAAAAGAGTTACTTGCAGTGGTAGTTCAGGATAGCCACCGAGTCAAAGCTGGCTTGTTGTAGTTAAACCCCACCATCCTTTTGTTGATACTGATGCATATGTAGATAGTTCAGATGTAAGTCTTGTTCGGTATATTTGTACTCACGTTTGCCTATTTTATGTTTTTGCAGAGAGACTTCAGTCTCGCTAGTAGTTTCGTGTGGACTTCAACGTTTAGCTTGTTACCTCAGCTACGATCTTGTACCCTTGGGAGGGTCTTGTAGATAGTCAGGCTTCTCAGCCTATTTCATTTGTAGTTGTCTGTACTCAGACATGTTTATGCTTCCGCTTGTTGCTTGTATGCTCTGTATGTTGGGTCTTGAGACCCATGTTTGTAAAACTTGGCTCCTCGGAGCCTAATGAATAAATACTTTGAGTCATAGAGTTATGTTGTGATGCCATGTTGTATTTGTACATATCAAGCATATTGTGTGTATGTTGTTGAAATGCTTGGTATGTGTGGGATCTGACTATCTAGTTGTTTATCCTTGGTAGCCTCTCTTACCGGTAAATGTCTCCTAGTGCTTCCACTCAGCCATGGTAGCTTGCTACTGCCCCGGAACACTTAGGCTGGCCGGCATGTGTCCTTCTTCGATCCTGTATGCATCCCTTGGGAAATGTCACGCGGTGTCTACGGAGTCTGTTAGCTGCTACAGCCGGATTCTCCGAGTCTGCTAGCCCAGCTGCTACAGCCCGGATTCACTCGCTGATGACCGACACGTTCGTTGCTAGGTCATGTATGCCTGTCCCTGTAAGTTAGTGCCACTTTGGGTTCACGACTAGCCATGTCAGCCCGGGCTCCTTGTCATACGGATGCTAGCGACACTATCATATACGTTGGCTAAAAGGCGCAAACGGTCCCGGGCCTGGTAAGGCGACAACCGTGGGGATACCGTGCGTGAGGCCGCAAAGTGATATGAGGTGTTACATGCTAAATCGGTGCGGCATTGATTCGGGGTCCTGATAGGGAGGTAGCGTATATCGTTTCGCACACAAAGGTGACACGTTCCCTCTAAGAACCACGAGGCTTGTTGAGAGAACCTCCGGTTTTGCAAGAAGCTTATACCAAAACTTGTCCCAATTCAGCCAATATACATATTAAAACAGGGTTTAGATTATCCCGAACATCTCGCTACCTAGACCAATAATGTACTATGATTTGAATTCAACATAAAATGGATACAAATATTTGAATTGGAGAGCGTATGGTACATGTAGTTCATAGTGAAATATGATTACTGCTATATGCATGTTTTTAGTTATCAAGATAATATTTAAATTATTGTATAACTTGACAACAATCGTATTCAAATAAGGAAAATTGATTCAAATTTAGTCCATATGGTAGACGACAATATATATTTTCACATGGTGGAGTAAAATGTTCATATATGATGGAAGATAAAAATGTATGACTACATCAATTATAAACTGCAAGGTCACCTAACGATATATTCGAATTCAGCATAACGTGGATTCAAAAACTGAAATTCAAGATCATGGCATCTGTAATCATATAAAAAGGGACATTACTCTTTCTTTGGTGGGAATTGATTTTTTTTTTTGTCGAGGGAAGTGCGAATCGATTTGGTACTGTGCAGGGTAATCTTGTTCTCCCGATTTTTTTTACATTTTCTTATAGTTTTTTCAATGGCATCTATAGCAATATAGTAAAAGGGGACATGACTCTCTTGTGTCTTGTATGAATTGTTTTTTTTACATGTTAAGTTTTTTCTGCCGAACAAGGAATCCACACCTTGTTATCCTGAAATTTTCAAGCTCGAGTATCTTTTGTCTCACCTGCTTTGAAACTCCCGCCTCTTCAACCTGCGCCGCGCCTTGTTATCCCGAAATTTGGACGCGCGCGAGAACTCCCTCCTCATCTAAAATCGCTCCCGCAGCCCAGACACGCGAAATCCCCCTTCTACCCCTTAGCCGGAAATGAAGCTCCACGTCGCGGTGTCAAAACCGGTGGGGGTACGCTAGTAACTTACCCTACATTTCGGACAAGCGCGTCCCTAAGCTTGGCTCCCCCCTCCCCCTTCGCCCCCTCCCATTCGTTCACCGTGGCCGCCAAAACCCGCGAAACCCCACGCTCCTCCGTCGCCCTTCGGACCACCGCCTAGCCAGAGACTCTTCCCCGACTACGCCGTCCACCGCAACAGCTCGCCGTCCCTCATCCACCGCACCGGATGAGGATCTGTTGTCGATCTCATCGTCCCGCCGGATCAGCCAACCCGTCCTCCACCTCTAAGGAGCTGCCCCGACGTTCGCCTCGTCTATCGCGCCACCTCATTCTCCACAGCGTCGTCTTGACCTGCCCCACTGGAACCGCAGCATCGTCAACAATTCCTCTGGTGAAGCCGAGGCCAACTCGGCGCCACCAAGAAGGTTCTGCACTCACCGCTGCATTTTATCTTTTATTCGATCTGACGGGGCTGCCGGTGCTCGATACCGAGCAGACATGGCGGGTCTCCATCGACTGCGCCGTCGCCGGCCACATCATCCACGGCGTCTCTCCCCCATGTCATTGCTTCCTCGGCGGCGACTTCCATAACGGCACTAGCTGCAGCTGCTCCGGCTCTCGCTTCGCGCTCTGTTTTGTTCTTGTTATCGGTCGCGCTGCTGCACTGCTCCTGCTTTCGTTCATGCTGTTGCTCTCGCTTGCACTGCTGCTGCTGCTGCACGAGCTCCGGCAGCTACAGGAGTTGCCGCTTTAGCACTCGCTTGCGGTGCTACTGCACGACTTGCTCTCTGCTAGTGCGTTCCCTGCTTGAGCGACTGCTAATTTAGATCACTGCTTCTCTGCTACTAGTGCTTGAATGCCCTAAACATCTATTGCAATGCTCCGTTACTAGTTCAATCAGTTTCAACAGTAAAATTCAGTTTTGACTGTAAAGTTCATTTTCTTGATTAAGTTGAGTGAGCAGTACTTGACATCTGTCGAAGCGGTGGGTGGCGCGGCCGATGCATTTACATCTAGCACTTTTTGGTGATGTATTTTACATCATCTATTGCGAGATGATATTAGGGTCCACTTCAGATTAACGTTGCTGTCTTGTCATGCTTCAGCCTCATCGCTGTACACCTTAAGCGGAGCTGCTCCACGACGGAATCGTCCATCACAATGAGCAGTACCTGGCGCCCGTTTCGAGGCTGGGATCTTCTTCCCGCCTCCAGCAGTCACACCAGCATCATCACCATCCTCCACGTCCAACCCAATGATGCTGAGGTCCACAAGGCTATGCCAAAGAGGTTGTACACTCGTCGCATCACTTTGTTTCTCCATTCCTGTGTTCTTCCAAATCATGTGAGCCAAACACCCAGGTTGACAGAAATCCTGTGTTTCCAAATGCTGTGTTTTGCACGTGCATTCCTATCCTATTCCTGTGTATTTCCTGTCCCTGCGTTTATAGAATCCTCCAATTCTAAGGAGCCCTTATAGATTTACTTCATTTTCAGATAGGCATCAAAGAAAACTCTGTGTGTTATGTCCTACTCCTGCCGTGCCGTCATCCACCCCACCTAAGGTGCACCATCGACAGAAGTGTTCACTGCAGTAGAGATCCCCTGCAGACTTTCTTTCACCGCCTCAGATCATCTTCCTCGTTGCCGGCAGCCATGCCAACTGCATTACCATCATTGACTGAGAAGATGAACCTGAGGACTACACAGTTCCAGAAGAGAGGTCGCAGCCTTTCTTGTTTGCTTACGTTATACATCGGTTATTATTACCTGCTACTTTATCGTTCAATCTTGAGTTTTGAATTTCCCATGGGTCTCATATCGAGCCAGCAACGAATAATATCTGTCTACTATCTGGTTCATCTAGGGTCTTCTATGTGGTTCATGTTGGGTGGGCAACAAACAATAGATGCTCCATTGTCTATCTTTTTAAACTGAAGCTATAATCTACCTGCTATCATTAGTTTTGGATCCATCCACTCGTTTGCTACCATCAGTCTTGATTTTTGCATGCACCCCTTAGGCCTTACAAAATCTAACTATTTTTTAATTATGCATGTCAGATATTGTACACAATCGTACTGAATATGTAGAGAAAAAGAGAAGATCGTTGTGTGGGAATATAATGTCATGCAGACGCCGATCCATGGTGGGCGAAGTGCCCCCCTCATACATTTCCAGATTGTATTCCAAAGGAAGATAACTATTCAGATGGAGATTCAGAAGGAGCCGACCATGCCTGTTTACCACCTGAGGTGTTTGCTCTAACCTGGCATGCTGATGTTGGTCATAGCATGCATATGGCGCCTTGCATTGCTTACATTATACATCTTATATGTCATCAGCTTAGTTTAGATTTGCTTTGTGTGAATTCCACCTGTTTGGTTTCTATATCATACTCCCACCATTCCTAAATATTTTTCTTTTTAGAGATTTCAACAAGTGACTACATACGGAACAAAATGAGTGAATCTACACTCTAAAATATGTCTATATACATCTGTATGTGGTAGTCCATTTGAAATCTATAAAAAGACAAATATTAGGAGGCTGAAATATATAGAATATGCAATGCCATCTTCTTTAGCAGACATCATATCGTGAATCATGCAATGCCATCCTGTTTAGCCAGTCATCGTATATGCGAATTTTATTGTGCCATATTTTTTTCCCATAATGTATTCCATTTGTCAACAATGTTTATACATTCATCTACTCTTCCTGTGCATCAGCCATTTGAGTCGGTCATGGGAAAATCCGGAGTCAAAACAAGGTCTTCTGAGTAGTCAGTGCTACCTGCGGATGCAGATTTCTTGCTGGTTACAAACAGCTCCTCAGAGGAGGATTCAGAGACAGATGACTAGTCGTATCCCCCCCCCCAAGGTGCATGCTCTAACTTGGCTAGGTTATATTGCTCATATCATGCATATGTTGTCTTGCATTGCCATGCCATCTGCTTAGATTAGACATGCTTTTTGTGAATGCCTCCTGTTTGCTTTCTATATCAGATATGTGAATTATGCAATGCCATGTTTTTCAGCCAGTTATCATATATGTGAATTATGCACCGCCATGGAGCCAGGCATCATATATGTGAATTATCTCATGCCATCTTTTTTTCATTACGTATTCCATTTATGCGACATTCTGTGTATATTGAACCACTCTTCATGTGTATCGGCCGTTTGAGCGGTTATGGAAAAATCTGGAGTGAAAACAAGGTCTTGAGCGAGCAATGGTACTGTTGAAGCATATATCTCGATGGTTCTGAGGAGCTCCTCGGAGGAGGATTAGAGATGCAGATGACCAGTCCTATATCCCACAGAGGTGTATGCTCTAAGTTGCAATGTTTATATTTCTCATATCATGCATATGGTGTCTTGCATTGCTTAGTTTAGACATCATATGCACAATATTGAATTCTATCTTCTTAGTTTAGAGATCATACATGCGAGTGCCAGCTGCTTACTATATGAATCAATTATGTCAATTATATCATGCCATCTTGTATACTTAGACAACATGTATGTGAATTATTTCATCCCAACCTATTTTAGAAAGACATCATATAGTTTTGTCATGTCATCCTGTTTAGATACTCATCATATGTTGAATTATGCCATTATATCCTGTTAAGTTATCCACCATATATCTGAAACTGTGTCATGCTATCCTGTTTAGTTAGGCATCATATATGTGAAATTGTGTCATGCTGTCCAGTTTGGTTAGACAATATATAGGTGAATTACCACATCTGTCTATCATACAATGTCTGTACGTTCAATTTCTTTTCTTGTTTATCAGCCATTTGAATTGGAGGGGGTGATGGCAGTATCTAAGGGAGCAAAAACCCGTTCTTCACAAAAGACAGTGCTACCCGTTGATGTCTACTACACAACCTTCTTATTGTAGACGTTGTTGGGCCTGCAAGTGCATAGGTTTGTAGGGCAGTAGCAAATTTCCCTCAAGTGGATGACCTAAGGTTTATCAATCCGTGGGAGGCGTAGGATGAAGATGGTCTCTCTCAAACAACCCTGCAACCAAATAACAAAGAGTCTCTTGTGTCCCCAACACACCCAATACAATGGTAAATTGTATAGGTGCACTAGTTCGGCAAAGAGATGGTGATACAAGTGCAATATAGATAGTAGATATAGGTTTTCGTAATATGAAAATATAAAAACAGCAAGGTAACTAATGATAAAAGTGAACACAAACGGTATTGCAATGATAGGAAACAAGGCATAGGGTTCATACTTTCACTAGTGCAAGTTCTCTCAACAATAATAACATAGATAGATCATATAACAATCCCTCAACATGCAACAAAGAGTCACCCCAAAGCCACTAATAGCGGAGAACAAACGAAGAGATTATGGTAGGGTAGGAAACCACCTCAAAGTTATTCTTTCGGATCAATCTACTCAAGAGTTCGTACTAGAATAACACCTTAAGACACAAACCAACCAAAACCCTAATGTCACCTAGATACTCCATTGTCACCTCAAGTATCCGTAGGCATGATTATACGATATGCATCACACAATCTCAGATTCATCCAACCAACATAAAAGTACTTCAAAGAGTGCCCCAAAGTTTCTATCGGAGAGTCAAGAAAACATGTGCCAACCCCTATGCATAGGTTCATGGGCGGAACCCGCAAGTTGGTCACCAAAACATACATCAAGTGGCACATGATATCCCATTGTCACCACAGATAAACACGGCAAGACATACATCAAGTGTTCTCATCATAAAGACTCAATCCAATAAGATAACTTCAAGAGGGAAACTCAATTCATCACAAGAGAGTAGAGGGGGAGAAACATCATAAGATCCAACTATAATAACAAAGCTCGCGATACATCAAGATCGTGCCATAAAGAGAACACGAGAGAGAGAGAGAGACAGATCAAACACATAGCTACTGGTACATACCCTCAGCCCCGAGGGTGAATGTCGGTGTACTAGAGTAGGGGTACCCTAGTATCCCAAACTTGTGCACGGGCAGTCGCAGCACCCCGCGGCAAGGCTTGTCGGGTGACCGCCAAGGTCCTCTGTGGTTCCTTTGGAGCCATTCAAGAACAAAGTATTCAAGCCAAGAAGACAAGACCCCGGCAAGAGGAGCTTGCCGGGAAGGCCGACCGAGTCATCTCAAGGAACTTGCCGCGATGCGCCACGTGTCCCGGCAAGGCCCGGTGAGCGACAAGCTTCCGGACGCGACAAGACAACGACCGCGGCAAAGGCGCTTGTGACAAGCTACCACTCTGACCAGCGCTCGGCACATTCACAAGCGTGTTGCCATGAGACCTTTCGGTAGCGTGGCAAGAGGCTGTGCAGCCAGCGGTCGAGGTGTGGCGGCGCCGACAATATTGCCATCGTGACAAGCGGTGGCGCCCTGACAGTCCCTTTTTGCACTATTTGGGTGACACAGACGGGCATTTAATGCCTTTGTCCCCTGCCGTCAGGGTTAGGTATGATACACTGTACATGTCGTGCGGTTCTGCGGGGCACGAGCACCTATGGGGCAGGGGGCCCTTTCTAGTCCGGCAAGGGAGCGGAGGGCGCACGCAGAGCAGATCGAGGTCGGCAGCAGGGGGAAGCAGGCGATTTTACCCAGCCGGAGCTCTCCGGAGATAAAACTCCTACTACTGCTTTGTGTTTGTATTTGTTCTTGCTTTCGAGGCAGCATGTGGTGGTGTTGGATGTGTCGAATGGTGAACCCCTTCTCGTGCGCATGGGCCTCTCTTTTATAGTCTGAAGGGGCACCAACAGTGGCAGCGTAGGAAGAGGGGTAAAATAGTAAAACGCAAGTTGGTACAACTTGTGTTCAACAAGTGTCCCCTACCTAACTCTGGCGGGGGACAAGGGCATTTAATGCCCATCGTCGCCTAACAAAGGTGAGGAAGCGACCGTTAGGGGCGCCACCGATCGCCACGATGGCCTCCTTGTCGGCTCCACTTGCCACCTCGCTCTGCATGGCTGCATAGCGCCTGCGCCACGATGCTCTGGGATGGCCACAGGGTGACACGTCGCTGGATCTTGCTGGAGCTTGGGTGCAGGGTGGCAGCCTTGCTGCAAGTGCCTCGCCCATGACCCCTTCTCTTGTTGTAAGCAAGCTTCGGTCGCCGGGCCTTCACGGGGCCTGCAGCGAGCGTCGTGGCAAGTCTTCCGAAGCGCCTTGGTTGGCCTTCCGGCAAGCTCCTCTTGCGGGGTCTTTGTCCTTCCCAGCAAGCTCCTCTTGCGGGGCCTTGTCTACTTGGTTGACACTTTGTTCTTGAATGGCGTAAATGGAAATGACGGAGGTCTTGGCGGGCCGCTGGCGAGCCTTTGCCACGGTGCTGCGATTGCCCGTGCACAAGTTCGAGTACTAAGGTACCCTACTTTAATCTACCGGCAGAGCCCCGGCCTGGGCCATACACGGTGCTGCGCTGTTGGGCGGGCCCAAAGCGGTCTGCACGCACGCGGCACTGGTCCAGCAGAATCCCTCCGTATCCACCGCGCCCTCCCGTAACAGCACGCGTCAATCACGGCGTTGTGGGAGGCGTGGGTGGCGTGCACGACTTTCGAGGCGCCTACCCCCGTGATCAAGGGGCGGGGCGCAGTTATCTCACCTGTCGCCTCGGCTCTGCGTCCCCGCCACGCGGCTCCCATGCGCGTGGGGTCGTGGGCGGCGGAGGTGGGAAACCGAGCCATCACGGGCGGAGGCAGCGGGTCGGCCCCGATCCCCTGCCCTTCTCGTGCTCTGATTCGTCGAGCGGGGCGGCCTCGCCCCCACCCTGCCCCCTTTAAGAAGGGCGAGAGGGGAGTGCAGGAATCCCGCACTTCCTCATCTTCTCCCTTCTTCAACTTCTGCTCCCCTTCCTCCCATCCGCCATGGAGGAAGGGAACCCTGGCCCTTCATCGGTGGCGGCGAGGGTCGCTGCCAGGTAGCGCATCCCTCCCTATCCCGCGCCCGTGGTGGCAGAACCAGCCCCAAGGGGGAGAGGGAGGGGGCGAGGTCGTGGGCGAGGTCGGCGGCGAGGTCGTGGCGCGCGGGGAAGAGGCGGACGGGGCAGCGCGTCGGCCTCGCCTCCGCCGGCGGCTTCCCTCCTCCCGGCGGTCCACACGGGGGACGACCCTTGGGAGTTCTTCGTCAAGCTGCGCCGGGCACCTCGTCGTCGCCTCCGGCTCCGGCTCCGTTCATGGCGCGATGGAGCGGACCCGCCGAGACGCTGGGATTGCGATGAGGGGCTGCGGGATCAGCAGCACAGCGAGTCGACATCGTATCCCCACCCCGGCGTGATGTATCTTGATCGAGGTGGAAGGCGTTCGCGCATCCATAGCTTTACGGCGGGGTTTACCCTCCATTTTAAGTTAATGGAGGCGACCTCCTTCGTCAAGGTCTTCGGGACTCGGCACCGGGCGAGATGCTGCGTGGACAGCTCCTCCGATAGCGAAGAACTCCTCCTCGAGCGAGAGTGACGAGGAGGGGAGCGATAGCGACGACGAGGATGGCGGGTCCGACTAGGCGTCGGGCGTCGCTTCGTGCGCCACTAGCGACCCCATCATCCGGGTCGCTGGCCTCCTGAACTCCCCGGGGGCGTCTCCTTGGGCGGCTGGCGTAGGGAGGCTGCGGAAGAGGAAGAGGGTTGGCGGCAAGGCCGTCAAGTCGAGAATCTGAGGCGTGGTGCCCTCGGCAAGCTAACATCTGCCGCCCGTCTTGAGCTCTGCCTCCGGCGCCTCCGTCTCCGCCAAGCTCTGGCGGCCCCGGATGTTCTCTTGGTGTCTTCGGCACCGTAGTTATCCTAAGCGCCTCTTTGCCCTCTTCGCCTCCTTGACCTACCTCTGAAAGGGGGGGCAGAAAGCAGGATTCGGGCATCTTATCTTTTCTTTGTAAGCCGGGCCTTAGCTGCATTTAGAACTTGTAATCCTCTCTTTCATGTTTTTCATCCTTTATGGACTGTACCCGAATGGGATGTTTTTTAATGAAAAAAGGGGAAGCTTGCTACGTTACATCCTTTACTTGTTTCTGTGCCTTGCATGTTTTGCCCTGCGCTTTGAGGGAACTTGCCGGCACGAACACGCTTGCTGAGTGCGGGACATCAGCAGCCCGCTGGCGGTGCTTCCTCCGGCAAGAAACCTTGTCGGGGCTAGTTGCAGCTCACTTGTATTGTTGAGCGGGCTCGAAAACAAATCAAGGGCGCAACTTAGCCCCGAGTCGATTCCTCCGCGCACAGGCCTCCCACACAAGGCACAGACGTTCAAGGAACATAACTTCGCGCTCCTTAGTCCATAAAAGGATGCATGATGAGGGATGAAAAACTTATCTGTTATCGCAGCCCCCGGCAACTCTGGCTTGACGGGGATGAGTCTTGGTACTGGCAGCCCCCAGCGACGTTGGCTTGCCGGGGCCCAGGTGCCGGCGCAACTTTCTTCTCTTTCCTTGTTCTTGCCGCTGCTAGATGTGTCATAGGAACAATCTCTTAGAGTGCTGCAAGTTATTTACCGTAATACATAACTTTATTCTGAGTAGAGCTTGCTATGTTATGCCCTTTACTTGATTCGGTGCCTTGTATGTTTCTACCCTACGCTTTGAGGAACTTGTAGCGAAGCACGCTTCTCGAGTCTGGAACATCGGCTGAGCCTGGCGGTCTGCTTTCGACAAGAAGCCTACTCGGGGCTAGTTGGAGCTCACTTGTATTGTTGAGCAGACTCGAAAACAAATCAAGGGCGCAACTTAGCCACGAGTTGGTTCCTCCGTGCACAGGTTTTCCATACAAGGCACGGCCGTTCAAGGAACATAACTTTAAAGATTTGAAACTGACTACGCCCTATGGCAGTGATGACTATGTTATACCCTTTATTCTACCGCTTTCCTTGTATGTTTCTACCCCACGCTTTTAGGGAACTTGCCGGCGCAAGCACACTTGCTGAGTGCGGAACATCAGCAGCCTGCTGGCGGTGCTGCCCCCGGCAAGAAACCTTGTCGGGCTGGTTGCAGCGCACCTTCATTTGTTGAGCGGACTCGAAACAAAGTAAGGGTGCAACTCAGCCACGAGCCGGTTCCTCCGCGGACAGGTTTTCCATACAAAGCGCGGCAGTTCAAGGAATATAACATAAGAATTTGAAACTGGCTGGGCTTTCAACTTAGCTTTTTCTGTCGTCTGCGTCCCGGCAAGGTTGCGCTTCTTTGAACGATGCCAACTGCAATGTCATGCCTTTTACTTGACCCCATGCCTTTGTATGTTTTTACCCTACGCTTTTAGGGAACTTCTTTGGCGCTTAGCACGCTTTGTCGAAAAGTCGGAACATCAAGAACCTGGTGGCGGTCTTCCCCGACAAGAGACCTCGTCGGGTCTAGTTGCAGCTCACTTGTATTGTTGAGCGGACTCAAAAACAAATCAAGGGCGCAACTTAGCCACGATTAGATTCCTCTGCGCACAAGTTTTTCATACAAGGCACGGTCGTTCAAGGAACATAACCTAGAAATATAAGAACGACTGCGCTTCTAGCTCGATGGAGCGTCCTCGATGGCAGCGCAGCACTCCGAGGAGGCGCGCTTGCCGGAGTGGGCATCAGAGCTACGCTTGCCGGACATGGTCTCCTGTGAAGCTGTCTTTGCCTTCTTGCACTTGTTGGTGGAGCTCGATGGTGCGTCCTCGACTGTAGCGCAGCACTCCGAAGAGGTGCGCTTGCCGGAGCGGGCATCAGAGCTACTCTTGCCGGACTTGGACTTCCTCTTCCCCCCGGGAGCTTCAGCGGCAAGTGGTTTGCGCTCTGCTTCGCTGTTCTGCCGCTTCGAGTAGATCTTGTCGATTGCAGATAAGTGCGTCCTTCTTGTCGCCTTGGACAGAAATGACCTTATCGGACCAGCATCTTGAGCACATTGTGGGCGTAGTGAGATGCTGCCATGAACTTGGCAATATTTGGGCGGCCTAGTATCCCATTGTAGGGCGATGGGAAATCAGCAACATCAAATGTGACTTTCTCTATCCTGAAATTCAGCTCGCTGCCAAAGGTCACTGGCAGCATGATCTTCCCCTTCGGCTTGCTCCTTCCCGGATTTATCCCCAGGAAGGTACAAGTCTCTTGAGTCATTGTCGGGATCTGGAGCTTCTTGAGCACTGCGGAGGAGATCAGATTCAGGCCGGCCCCGTCGTCGACCAACATCTTCGTGACTTTGAGGTTGCGGATTGTTGGTGAGACCAACATTGGCAAGCACCCGACCGCGGTGATGCGATCAGGGTGATCCTCAACATCGAAGTTGATGGGCGTGCTGGACCACTTCAGGGGCTTGCGCGATTCAACGGACGATTGCCTGCGCGCACCTCTCGCGCCATCGCTTGAGTTGGCGGTGCGAGGTGTCAGAGGCTACCGCCCGTCGATGCACAACACCTCCGTGGCCTTCAAACTCTTGGTCATGAGTCTCATCTTCCTCCATCTCATCGTCCTCATCTTCATCTCCGCCCTTGTCGCGCCACGGGAGGCTCGCTCCTCTGTTGCGGCTTAGCCTTGTCATGGCGCCCTCCCGGGCAGGAAGCTTCTTGCCAGATCCTCGCCACCTCCTGGGCCCTCTCCTTGTCGCGGCCAGATTACTCAGAAGTCTCAGCCATCCATCTGCTCAACTTTCTGCGTGCTTGGAGGTCATGGCCCTTGTGCGATGGATCTTGCAATATTGCTTTGCCGAGCCATCCCGCTTGTCACCGCTACCACAGCCTCGCCCGGACTCACTAGCTTTGGCCTTGTCGGAGCCGCCGTCGCCGGAATGCTCGACAACCAGCACATCCTTAGCTTTCTTTTTCTCGTTGTTCCGCCTCCGGTTCTTCCTTGCCGGCATCCTCACTGCCGATCCTTCGCTCCCGCAATCTCTTCGGGATTTTCCTCCCCTCCTCAGCCGTGCACACTTGTCGGCCGAGCGCATAGCTCGGTGACATCTCTAATCTTGCACATCGCCATCTCCTCTCTCATCCTACGGTTACGCACGTTCTGATGGAACGCGCTGATAACTGTGGCAGGGTGGATGTCAGGGATGTTGTGCTGCACTTGGCTGAATCTCTGTATGTACTTGCGCAGGGGTTCTCCCTCCTTCTGGATGAGCAAGTGAAGGTCGCTCTCCTGGCCATGAGGCTTGTGGCTGCCTGTGAAGGCGCCGACAAACTGATGGCACAGGTCCGCCCACAAAGAAATGGAGTTCTCCGGCAAGTGCATGAGCCAAGATCTGACGTTAGGCTTGAGCACTAGCGGGAAGTAGTTGGCGAGATCTTCTTCGTCCGCCGCCCGCAGCCTCCACCACGATGGTGTAGATCTTTGAGAACTCGACGGATGTATCCTGCCATCGCATTTCTGCACGTCGGGCTTGAAGTTCTTGTCTTTGACCGCCATCGACTTGCCGCAGCTCACGGGTGAACGCAGGGCAACTCGCCGTGATACGGCAAGTCGCTGGTTCTTCGGGCGCATGCATATCGACATGGGCCCAGCGCTGGCCGTCGATTGACGTCGCGCTTCTTCATGCTCGGCGCGGCACGAGCATCTTCGTGTCATCGTTTGGAGAACGTGGCGTTGATCGCGCGGGTTCGCGGGTCCGACGACGCGGTGGAGTCGGCATCAAGGTTGGCTCGACGAGCCGGGCGACTCGGCTCGGGCGGGAGTGCATGGTAGTGGCACCCCGGCCGTCTTATCGTCATTGCTGTTATAGCCGGGCGCTTGCCGGCTTCGACGCTCGGTTGCGGGGCTTATCGCTGCTGGCGGCCGATGAGGCTATAAATGGTCATCCTCCGCCGTCAATCTTGTGTGGCGCCGGAGGGTATCTAAAGAAGGCGGGCTCGCCAGCCGATTCCTCTCCGCAGCCTTGGGTGGTGGTGGCGACGAAAGCAGCGAGGAGAGGGATGCTCGACTCCCAACTGGATTGGAAGGAGCAACACCCGTCCGGCAACCGCCTCACTCGTGCAAGATGTTTGGCGTGTATGCTGGTCTCGAACGCCCCGCGACCCACCAGCTTGGCCTTGCCCACGCGAGCACGGTGTTAGGAGCACCGGGCGTTGTCGACCTTGCACCTCCGGGAAGGGCGTGGTGTCCGCACGTCGCCGACGCTATGGGCCTTTGTTTTTGACTGGTGACGACGTGAGTCCCACCGCCGACCGCGCCTCCGCCGACGCCCACTCCACCGCCCGTTTGCTTCTGCGGTGGTGGTAGAATCGATGTAGAGCAGAGCGCCACCGGGCTTCTTCTGGCATGCGCGCAGGTCGCTTCCGCCATGAGGCTTGTGGTCGCCGTGAAGGCGCCGACAAACCGATGGCACAGTCCGCCCACGAAGAAATGGAGTTCTCCGGCAAGTGCATGAGCCAAGATCCGACGTTAGAAGCTTGAGCACCGCCGGAAGTAGTTGGCGAGATCTTCTCGTCGCGCCCCCGGCAGCTTGCACCGCCATGGTGTAGATCTTGAGAACTCGACGGATGTATCCCGCCATCGCATTTCTCGCACGCCGGGCTTGAAGTTCTTGGCTTGAGGCCATCGACTTGCCGCAGCTCACGGGTGAACGCGGGGCAACTCGCCGCGATACCGGCAAGTCGCCTAGTTCTTCGGGCGCATGCATATCAGCATGGGCCAGCCCAGCTGGTCGATTGACGCGCGCTTCCCTTCGCACTCGGCGCAGTACGAAGATCTTCGTCGCCGTCTTGGAGAACGTGGTGTTGATCGCGGCGGGTTTGAGGGTCCGACGACGCAGGAGTCGGCGTCAAGGTTGGCCCGACGAGCCGGGCGACCTCGGCCTTCGGGCGGGAGTGCGTGGTAGTGGCACCCCCAGCGGTCTTATCGGCGTCGGCTTGCGCAGGGCGCTTCGCCGGGCTTCAACGACTCGGTTGCCGGGCTTGTCGCCGTTAGCGGCGATGAGGCTATAATGGTCATCCTCCGCCGTCAATCTGTGTGGTGCCGGAGGGTAATCCAGAAGCAGTGTGGGCTCGCCGCGCTTCCTCGCAGCTTAGGTGGTGGTGGCGACGAGCGGCGCAGGAGCGGATGTGCTCGGACTCCCAACCTGGATTGAAGGAGCAACACCCCATCCGAGGCGACCGTACCTCACTCGCGCGCAGACATGTCGGCGTGCATGCTGGTCTCGAACGCCCCGCCACCCACCAGCATGGCCTTGCTCATCGCGAGCACGGTGCTAGAGCACCGGGCGTTGTCGACCTTGCACCTCCGGGAAGGGCGTGGTGTCTCGCGATGTCGCCAACGCTATGGGCCTTGTTTTTGGACCGTGACGACGTGAGTCCCATCGCCCGCGCTCCTCCGGGCGCCCACTCCACCGCCCGCTTGTTTCCGGGTGGTGGTAGAATCGATGTAGACGGAGCGCCACCAAGAAGGCTTCTTCTTCGGTGGCATGTTGATAAAGGCGTTGATGTAGCGCGCGGGGAGACCGGATCAGATGCTCACGACCTCGACACCCCCCTATGTGGCGCGCCAAAGATGTCGTGCGGTTCTGCGGGGCACGAGCACCTATGGGGCAGGGGGCCCCTTCTAGTCCGGCAAGGGAGCAGAGGGCGCACGCAGAGCAGATCGAGGTCGAGCGCGCCGGGGAAACGGGCGATTTTACCCAGCCGGAGCTCTCCGAGAGATAAACTCCTCTTTGCTGCTTTGTGTTTGTATTTGTTCTGCTCGAGAGCGCGGCGTGTGGTGGTGTTGGATGTGTCGAATGAACCGAACCCCTTCTACGCGCGCATGGGCCTCCTTTTATAGTTCAAGGGGGCACCAACAGTGGCAGCGAGGGAAGAGGGGGTAAAGAGTAAAAATGCAGGTTGGTACAACAATGTCCAACAAAGGTTCCCTACCTAACTCGACGGCGGGGGACAAGGGCATTTAATGCGTCGCCTGAGTCGCCTAACAAAGGCGAGAAAACGACCGTTAGGGCGCCGCACCGATCGCCACGATGGCCTCCTTGTCACCCACTTGCCACCTCGCCCGCATGGCTGCCTAAATACCGCCACGTGCTCTGGGATGGCCCAGGGTGACACGTCGCTGGATGCGCTGGAGCTTGGGTGCAGGGTGGCAGCCTTGCCGCGGCAAGTGCCTCGCCGCGGCCCCTGCTCTTGTCGCGTCGGCAAGCTTGCCGGTCGCCGGGCCTTGCCGGGACGCCACGGGCGTCGTGGCAAGTCTTCTCGAAGCGCCTTGGTTGGCCTTCCCGGCAAGCTCTTCTTGCCGGGGTCTTTGTCCTTCCCGGCAAGCTCCTCTTGCCGGGGCCTTGTCTA
This sequence comes from Aegilops speltoides, assembly GCA_021437245.1. Taxonomy (NCBI): domain Eukaryota; kingdom Viridiplantae; phylum Streptophyta; class Magnoliopsida; order Poales; family Poaceae; genus Aegilops; species Aegilops speltoides. The sequence goes on from JAHHZJ010001373.1 coordinate 90,560, forward strand.
CTTGGTTGACACTTTGTTCTTGAATGGCAGTAAATGGAAATGATGGAGGGTCTTGGCGGACTCTGGCCAGCCTTGCCACGGGTGTCATTGACGTCTGCACAAGTTCGGGTACTAAGGTACCCCTACTTTAGTACACCGACAAGACAGTAGTTGTACCAACCGCAGCACTTTTCCATTTTACCCTTGTCTCTGCGTTGCCACTCTGCGGTGACCCTTGAGCATATAAAAGGAGGCCCATGCGCAACGAGTGGGGGGTTCGCCGTAAAACACTCACGCCGGGTCTCGTTAGCAGCTAGTGTGTATTTGAGCACTCAATGGCCCCCGAGCAAGAACTCAATCAATCGACATGCAGCAAGAGGAGTATTATCTCTTCGAGAGCTCGAAGCCGGGTAAACCGCCAGGTGTTTCGCCGACCGCTTCGCTCTTGCGCGATCTCCGCCCGCCAACCGAAGGGGCTCGGTCCGCTGTCCCATAGGTGTCCGTGGGTCACTTTCCCACGACATCTTTGGCGCGCCCGGTAAGGGCGCCGAGGTTGTGTGAACTGATCCGACGCTCACACGAAGCTAGATATTCATCTTCCTCATCGACATGCCACGAAGAAGAAGGCTTTGAGGTGGCTGCCCGTCTGCGCCGATCCCACCGCCAACGAGCAAACGGGTGGTGGGGTAGACGCCGCGAAGAACAAAGCGCCGACGAGGGAGCCCACGGTGCCGCCAGTCAAGGACAAGGCTGCGCAGACCTCGGCGTCCGTGACATACGCACCGCGCCCGTCTCAGAGGTGCGGGACCAACAGCGCCATGGTACTCGCGGTACCATACGCTCGCTGGACCAAGATCGAGCAGTGGATCTCAAGGTGCTCAAGACCAGCGTGCATGCCAACATCTTTGCCGGCAACGAAAGCGAACGCTCGACGGGATATCGCTCCTTCTAACATAGTTAGAAGTCCGGCATATCCGCGCCTCGCACTGCTCGCCATCGCAACCCACCACTCCAAGAAGCTTTGGCACGAGCTCAATCGCCTCGGATTACCCTCCAACGGCGGACAAGATCGACGTAATGGAGGGCCACCATTAGAGTCTCATCGGCCGCTTAACGGCGTACTCCGGCAGCCCGAGTACATCGAAGCCGCGGCAAGACGCCGAGCACGAGCCGATGGCGACAAAAAGTGGAGGTGCAACCACCGCACTCTCCACCTCGGCGCAAGATCACCGACTCGCCGGATCTACCTCGGCGGCGACTCCACCGTGATCATCGATCCACGAGCTCGCCGCGATCAGCGCCAAGTTCTTCACGAACGACAGAAGAAGACGCCAGACCAGACGAAGCCGGCCGAGAGAAGCGCCAAGCGCCAATTGGACCAGCGCTACTGGGCCCTCCGTCGACATGCATGCGCCAGGGAACTGTGCAACTTGCCGACGCCGTAGGTTGCCCCGCATTCACTCGTGAGCTGCGGCAAGTCCAAAGGGCCCAAAGACGAAGAATTTCTGCCGACGTATTCGTAGAAGTAACGACGGCAAGTCGCATCCGTCGGAGTTCCTCAGATCTACACCATCGCGGTGCAAGCCGCCGGGCGGGACGACAGGATCCTGCCAACTACTTCGCCAGTGCTCAAGCCCAATGTCGAGTCCCCGCTCATGCACTTCGCCGGACAACCCATATCCCATCGGGCAGACCTATGCCATCAGTTTGTCGTCGCTTTACAGCAACCTCATGGCCAAGAGAGCGACCTTCATCCGCTGCCCGGAAGGAAGGAGAGCCCCCGCAAGTACATTCGTGAGATTCAGCCGTGTGCAAAGACAACATCCCAGATGTCCACTCGCCGCTGTCATCGGCGCGCTCCATCGAGCGCGCGAACCGCAGGATGCGGAGGAGATGGCGATGTGCAAGATCGAGAGATGTCGATGAGATATATGCCCGGCCGACAAGTGTGCACGTACGAGGAAGGAGGAAACCCCGGAGAGAATACAGGAGCAGGAGGATCTGACAGCGAGGATGCCGCCCCAGCAAAGAAAAACCGGCGGCGGAACAACAGGAAGAAGAAAGGCAAAGATGTGCTAGTTGTTGAGCAGTCCGCCAACGGAGGTGACGCCCAGAAAGCCGGAGCTACCAACCGCCAGTCTGGGCGACGCCGACAAGTGTGACGGCACCAACAAGCAAGCATCGCAAGATCCACCACACCAAGGGCCATGACCTCCGAGCTGCAAGAAGGTCGAGCAGCTTGTCGAAAGCAAGCAAAGGCTGAATACGAGCGGCGCGACAAGGAGAAGGCCCAAGAAGGTACCGGAGGATCCGGCAAGAAGCGCCCGCCGAGGAGGACGCCGCGGCCAAGCCAGCAAGCAAGGAGACAGACTTCCCGCCGCGCGACAAGGATGAAGATGACGATAACGGCGAAGATATGGATGATGACGACCGATGAGCAGGAGTTCCAAAGCCACAGAGGCCTCGTGGCGTTGACGGCGGTGCTTGCATACTTCACACCGCCAGCTCAAGCAAGTGGGTGCGGGAAGTCAATGCGCGAACCACCCGCCGAGTCACGCAAGCCTCTGAAATGGTCCAAAGATGCCTATCATCTTTGATATTGAGGACCACCCGATCGCATAATCCGCGGTCGGTGCTTGCCAATGTTGGTTTCACCAACTATCCGCAACCTCATGGTCACTAAGATGCTAGTTGACGGCAGGGCCGCTTGAACCTCGATCTCCTCCGCGGTACTCCGTAAAACTGCATCCCCGACAACGAGCTCAAGAGACCGGCACTTTCCAAGGAATCAATCCAGAAGGAGCAAGCCAAAGGAAAGATCACGCGGTGACATTTGGCAGCAAGTTGAACTTCAGATCGAGAGGGTCACTTTTGACGTTGCTGATTTTCCATTGCCTTACAATGGGATACTCGGTCGCCCAAAGACTCGCCAAATTCATGGCAGCCTCTCACTATGCATACAACATGTCAAGATGCCAGCCCGATAAGTGTCATCTCTGCCCCTCGGCGACAAGAAGGATGCTCTTATCTCGCGCCGACAAGATCTACCAGATGCAGCAGCCAGAAGCGGATTGCAAGTCACTTGTCGCTGAAGCTCCCGGGGGGAAGAAGACGACCAAGTCCGCAAGAGTTCTCGATGCCCACTCCGCAAGCGCACTCTTCGGAGTGCTGCGCTACCGTCAAGGACGCACCATCGAGCTCCACCGCAAGTGTAAGAAGACAAAGGCAGCTCCGCCAGAGACCAAGAAGGTGCCCGCCAAGGAGTACGGCACTGGTGGTACCTTCACCATCAGTGCCACTCTCGACCCTAAATAGGAAAAGCGCACTCGCTGCTTTCCTGGGGCTAACATCGACGGTTTGCGTGGCAGCCGCCCGACATCCCCGTGTTCCTGTGAGTAATCGAGCACCATCTTGCCGCCTCGTCCCTCGCGCGCGCCCGCCAAGCGTAAAGTCGTGAAACAAGCTTTCGAGCGCCAAGAATTCATCGCGAAGAAATCAAGAAGTTGGAAGCAGCAGCCTTGTCGGAGGAGTGCTCCATCCCACGTGGTTGGCCAATCTTGTAGTCGCGGCAAGAAGGCAAATGGGAAATGGAGACTTTGTATCGACTTTACCGATGTCAATAAAGCTTGTCCCAAAGACCCATTTCCTTGCCGCAGACGACCAGATTGTTGACTCCATGGCCGGATGTGACTTGCTTTCATTTCTTGACGATACTCAGGATACCATCAGATCTTCATGGCGTAAGAGGATGAGGAGAAGACCGATTAATCACTCCATGTGGCACGACTATTTCGTGACGGATGCCTTCGGTTTAAAGAATGCTGGTTCAACATTTGCCGAGTAGTCCATGACGCTTTTGAGCCACAAATGCACGTAAATGTGGAAGCCTACATGGATGACATAGTGGTCAAGAGCAAGGACAAGGCAACTCGATTCAAGATTTAGACGAAACCTTTGCAAATCTGCGCAAGATCAACCTCAAGCTTAACCCCGAGAAGTGTGTGTTTGAGTCCCTCCGCAAGCTTCTCGGTTCTTTGTGTCTCAAAGGAATTGAAGCCAATCCTTTACAAGATCAAGGCCATTGAGCAAATTGAAGCACCAAAGCGCCAAGGATGTACGAAGACTTGCCGGTTATGCGTGGCTGCTCTCAAGAGGTTTATCTCTAGGTTCTGCTGAAGCGCTACCGCCATTTTTCAAGATATTGAAAAAGCAGGTCCAATGAAATGGACTCGGAGCGGAGGTTGCGCAGACTTAAAGAGATACTGCCTCCACTCCAACACTTGTCGCACCTAGGCCACAAGAGAAGTTGTTGCTGTATATAGCGGCAACCAATCAAGTGGTTAGTGCTGCGTTAGTAGCGGAGAGGGAGGCGGATGATGAGCCAAAGAACCACGGCAGATGCATCCATGCGACAAGCCGGGAATTCACCGACAAGCTCTAGTCCCGATAAAGATGGATCTCTTGCAGCGCATGAGGAGACTGAAGAGAATGGTGCAGCGCCAGCTTTACTTTTTTGTCGGCCTTCTGCAGGGGGCTAGGTCAAGGTACTCGGTGTGCGAAATTGCTTTTGCCTTCTCATGGCCTCGAGAAAGCTGCGCCATTACTTCCAAGCACATGAGATCATAGTTCTCACTCGCTTTCCATCAAGAGGATACTGCGTAATCCGTACAAAGCGAGCAGGATTGTCGAGTGGGCACCGAACTGCCAAGCTTTGGCCTCAAGTTTGAGAGCACTTCAACTATCCGCAGCGAGCATTGGCGTAATTCATAGCGTAATGGACGCCAACACCGATGAAGAAATTCCGAAACGAAAGCATCCCCGCCAAGGAAGCAAGCAAAGAGTGGCTGATGTATTTTGATGGTGCCTTCTCGCTGCAAGGCGCCGGTGCGGGCGTGCTACTTGTTGCACCCACCGGAGAGCACCTCAAGTACGTAGTCCAGATGCACTTTCCCAAGGAGCAAGCAACAAACAATACCGCAGAGTATGAAGGTTTGCTTGCCAGTCTCAGGATCGCAGCAGACTTGGGATCAAGAAGCTCATTGTCAGGGGTGACTCACAGCTTGTCGTCCGCCAAGTGAACAAGAATTATCAGAGTCCGCTGATGGAAGCTTACGTTGATGAAGTGAGAAAGTTAGAAGAGCACTTTGACGGCCTACACATGGAACATGTTCCAAGAGCTCAGAATGACATTGCCGATGGCCTGTCGAAGTGCGCCGCACTTAAGCTACCTGTGGAACTAGGGATCTTTGTGCTCAAACTAACTCAACCGTCTATAACGCCATCAACTGGACAGAGCAAGAAGAGGAAGTTGATTTCTGGTGACTATTTTCCGGCAGAGCTCCCCGAAGCCGCCGCCAAGAAGGTCCCCAAGATCAACACCAAGGGTGCTGAGGAGCAGTCTGCTCCGGCAAGCCCTAGGGTTTGTTCCATTGAAGCAGACGCTCCCGACAAGTTTTGCTCCGCCAAGATTGCCGGGGAACGTCAAGCTCCGGCTGAGCCGCAGTTCTGCCGAGAAGCGGATGTTCTGCAGCAGCAGTGATGTGACTTTAGTCCTTGTTGTCGAGCCGCAAGCTCCAAAGATGGGCACAAAGAGATTGTCCATTTCCTTGCACAGAGAACTTCCAAGAGCAAGAAGAAGCGGAAAGAGTAGCTCCGGAGTCAAGTATGTACCAGCTTTGTCGACAACACACCTGCATGAAGAAGACTCAACGGTGTGAAATTGAAGTGTATTCACCGGAAGACGGACAAAAGCTGTTGGCGAGATACATGGAGGCATATTTGGCCACCACATTGGCGCAAGAAGAGCACTTGCCGCAAAGCTGCCCGGCAAGGTTTCTTTTGGCCGACAGCCTCCGTGATGCAACCGCACAAGTAACCAAGTGTGAAGCGTGCGGCCCATTCCATGCAGATACACCAGCCACTCAAGCTCTCCAGATGATCCCTTTATCCTGGCCATTTTCGGTCCGGGGCTCGACATCCTCGGCCCCTTTCCCCGAAGCTGTCGGGGCTTTGAGTACTTGCACGAGCAATCGACAAGTTCACAAAGTGGTCGAAGTGGAAGCAGTGAGGAAGGTGACAAGACGGACCAGCGATCAAGTTCTTCGGTCGATTGTTTGTCGCCGATCCCTAACAGATCATCACCGACAACGCACGCATTCACGAGCCGCACCTTCATGCAAGACGCCCAAGATCTTGACGCTAAGGTCCGCTTCGCTTCTCTTGCTCATCCGAGAAGCAACGGCCAAGTGGAGAGGGCAATGTGAAGTGCTGCGTGGGCTCAAGACCGTGCCTTCACGGTGCGCAAGTGCGAAAAGAAGTGGATTGAGGAGCTGCCGGTGGTTCTTTGGTCGATCAGACGACGCCAAATCGAGCCACCGCCGCACACCTTTCGCCTAGTCTATGGAGCGAGGCAGTTCTCCCCACGGAACTCGATACGGGTCGCCGAAGTGCTCGCTATGATGAGCTTAAGCAAGAGCAGCTGCGACAAGATGACGCTGCGCCCTGAGGAAGACCGCCTTCAGTTGTGTACGAAAGCTGCTCACTACGAAGAAGCTTTGCGCCGCTACCATAGCCGCAGTTAATGCCGAAGTCTCGAGGAAGGCGACCTTGTTCTTCGCGCTGCTCAGTCCGCCAAGAATTCCAACAAGTTGACGCCAAGCGGGAAGGCCTTACCGGTGAAACGAGTCACTAGGCTCGGCGCCGTTCGCCTTTGAGACCGAAGATGGCACCGTGAGCAACTCCTAGAACATTGAGCATCTTCGTAAGTTTTACCCGTAAAGGCGGTTGTCGGAACCTGTTCGCAGCCACCTTTGTACAAGTCTTGCCGCTGTTGCATGTAATCCTTTGTACAAAGCCGGGCGCAGAACCCTGCATAAGTAAAGCTTCATGTCTCTCGCATATCTTGTCAATTTATGCTTTCTATTTTTTGCATGTGTTATCCGACACTTTATGCAGCACTACCCCCGTAAGCAATAACGAGCAGAAGGCTCCATATCTTTATTTTCTTCTTCTTTCTCAAAAGGAAGGTTCCTACGCCCACAAGTTTGCCGGGGAAGAAGAAGATAATGGTGTGGACCAGGCTGCTCAAGAAAGTTTCACTTTTACCGAAGCAAATGACGTAAAAGCTAAGTTGCCAAAGTTTGAGCAATCAGTTTTAAAATTTTAAGTTATCTTCCTTGAACGACCGTGTTTTGTATGGAAAACTACAGGCGCGGAACCAACTCATAGCTAGTGGCGCCCTTATTTTGTTTCGAGTCCGCTCAACAACTTAAGTGAGCTGCATTAGTTGCGATAAGGTTTTGTCGGTAGCGGCACCGCCAAAGAGGCTGCCGACGTCCCAAGACTCAGCGCATCGCGGCTAAGGTGCTCGCTACGACAAGTTCCCTAAAAAGTGTAGGGCAAAAACATACAAAGGAAGGAATCAAGTAAAGGAAATAACATAGCAATCGATACCCAAAATAGAGTTATATTACAAGATAGCTTGTCGCAGCTCTAACGGATTGTTTTCATAACATGATCAGCAGCGAAAAGAAAAGGAGGAAACGGGCGGCCTAATCTACGCGATCGCCATCAACCCTCTTGATCTCGCTCACCTTGTCCACAATGGGTGTGACAAGGATCTTGAGCGCTTCCAGATTAGCTTCCGGCGGCAGGGTCTTGAGGACGTTAGTGAGGTTGAGGCCTGGGTTGCGGAAGGCCACCTTCACCAACACCTTTTGAAGGGCTCCCGCGCAGATCTTGTGCGACTCGTCGGCCAGCTGCTTTGGGATCTTCTCTCGGAGTCGCTGGAGGGCCGTCGCCACGCCTTTGAAGAACAAGCTGAGCTTGGCGCTGGGTTGGAGGTTCTCATCGGAGGGATACCAAATCCTCCATCCCCAGCAAGCGCCAACAAAGTCGATGGCTGCGCAACATCCACGAGACCCTCCGTCCAAAGGCTCCACATTCTCCCTAAAAGTGTTCTAGGTGGCAAAGCACTCGCCGCCAGAGCGCTTCATCGGCCTTGATTCGCTTCTTCAAGGCCACCGCCTCCTGGCGCCGCCCAGCGCCTTGGTCAAAGTAGTCACTTCAACTCAAGATCTGCGTTGAATCCTTGGCGGCGCTTAAGCTCTTGTTCTTCTCGGCGAGACTACCTTGCAGCTCGCCAAGAGTGTAGGCGCCCTTCGCGGCCACGCTTGAGCGCTGCAAGCTTTCGCCGCTTTCGCTTTGAGATCGGCTCCACCGCGCCACCTTCGCCTCAGCTCCTTCTTGGCGGCTCGGCAGCTGCAAGATCTTCTCGCTTCCTTGAGAGCCCCACCGAATGTTTGCTCACGCGCAGCAAGCTCCTCATGGCTGTCAAGATTGACCTTCCGCCGCACCAACTCGCCCCTCGCCAAGAACAGCTCCTCGGCGGCAAGTGCTGTTTTCGACCGCCTTCTCGAGGAGGAAGGCTTTCCGCCTCGGCGAAGTTGCTCCCGCTTCTCGCCAGGGACCGGAGAGCTTCCTGGTTTGCGACCCGAGCTCCTCCAAGACTTCGATGTCCACTCCGCCGCGCCGATAAGCGCTTCTGGGATTCCACCTTGGCCTGCCGAAAGCGTAGAGCGACACTAGCTTCGCAGCAGCTGCTCCTTCTCGACTCGCGCACGCCGCTGCTCGGCGATCAACCAGCGCCGGCTCAATGAGGCGAGCACCCTCCATCCAAGATTTCTCCTTCGACCCGCTACCGAGCTTGAAGCCGGGGAGCTTGATGAAGACGCCGGCCTTCAAATAAGCCGCCTGGGCTCTTCGAACTGGACGCCGCGGGCGGCGGCGGAGGGATCGGCGGTCGGGCCAGAAGCGCCTTGCGCCCCGCGCCTCGGGGCGTCGGCGATCGCCGACCTCGCCAGCTTCCACGGCGGCAGCTTTGGCGGCTCTTCGCCGGGCGAGATCTTCACGGGCTTCTTCATCGGTGGCGGCGCCATCAAGATTGCGCAAGACGTTCTCCTCGCCGGTGACCTCGGTCTCCATCGGCTCTGTGGCAGATGGATCTGACAGCCGGAAAAGAGAGAAAAGTCAAGCAAATATCCAAAAAGAAAATCAGAAGAAGAAGAACCCAAGGGAAGTTTTCAAGCAAGTGGATTACCTGTACTGGGTTCTACGGTCACGGTCTCCGCCACCAGGGGGTCGCTGGTACTGTCCCTTGCCGGAAAACTCCCCCTTGTCGGAGACTTCTCCCTTGCCGGAGAACGCTCCCTTGCCGGGGAATCCTCCCTTGGCGGTGTTGTTGAAGCAGATGGCATGTTGGGGGCGGCTTCCGGGCGCTCCTGGTGAGGCTGCTCTGCTCCTACACAAATCAATAGTCAGATGTCAGCAAAGAAAGAACACCCATGCGCACCTAACAGCGGGAAGTAAAACCATACTTTACTGGGGCTGCGCTGGGCTGCTTTGGGAATAGTTGCGGGTCCGCAAGGTGGTCTCTTGACACATCCCTGCTGTCGCGGTGGGTTCGCCTCGATGACAATCACCAGACCTTAGCTCTTCGCCGCTCGGGCAGAGTCCGAAAAGGAATGGGTTCGAGTAAAGTAAATCAGATACAAGACAAAACAGCAAGAATTGAAGAACTACAAGTACAAAGAAAGAATCTTACTCTTCTTCTTCCTCATCGGAGCTGAGCACGGAGAGGTCGAAGTCTGGCCCACCTTCGGCGCGACGAGGCGGAGGAGTGGGTTCCTTAACCGCTGGCGGGGCAGCGCAGAGCAGAAGCAGCGGTCCGGGAGGACCCGCCCAGCCGTGCCTTAGCGGCGTGAGGCGCCTGCTGAACAAAGGTTGCTATGGTGGAGCGTGTTGCGCGCGCAGCGGTTGCCGGGACTCGCTCGCCGCTTCGCCACGCTCCGACCTTGCGGAGACGCTTTCTTGGTGGAGCTGGGGCTCGCTGGCGGCGGGCTGTCAAGACGAGGAGGAAGAGGAGTTGGTCTCCAACGAGCCGCCGCACTTTCTGGCGGGATCGCCTGACTCGACTTCAGTGCCCGGCAAGCTCTCCCTCGCCGGCAGAACTTCCTCGCCGGCAAGTTCATCTCGCCAGCCAAGGCTTGCCGCCTGCTGCCTCGCCTCCTCCATCGGAATTCAAACTCGCCATGCGCAGCCGTTGCCGCCTTCCACTTTAGTGGCGGCGCGCTGCATCTCCGCATCGGTGTCGCTGGTGAGGCTTTTTCGCTCATCGAACGGACCAGCACTTCTACCAAGCCGTCGAAGAACTCCCGCACGACGCCGTCTGCAGCTCTCGCCAAGTTGGGACAATTCCACGCGAATCGCACAAACGGCATCATTGCACGGATGCGGTCAAGCGAGGAATTGTCGACAATGAACGACACCCTTCGGCAACCCGAACCATTCAGATGTCGAGGGTCGTGTTTGAACAGTTCCTTGAGCATCTCGTCAAGTTCGGGGCATGCTGAAGTTGAAGTTGAGGCCCGGCGCAGCCCATGATGGCCGCCGCACTTCAACTCCCGTGCGGGTCGCCTCCTCTCCGCAGGGGGCGCCGCACCGGTGAAGAAAATCGCGCCTAACGGCGCTTAAAGGAGCTCCCGCAAGCCCGAGGCATAGGATCCGGTGGACGGCAATCTTCAGCCTTATCGCCTTCCGTAGGCCACGTTGTTCAATCGCTGTTGCCGCCATCGGGCTTGGCGCTGGGCGGTGAATGGCTGCGGTTCTCCTCGACAATCCAAAGCACCAGCTTTGCTTCCATTCCTCCCACTTGCCGCGAGCTCTCCTCCGATAAGCCTTCTTGCCGGCCTCGAGATCCGTGCGATTCCGCCGGATAAAGGCTCCCTCTCTCAACCTGTGGCATAAAGAAGTGGCGAAAAGAGCTACATTTGATGGATTCGACAAAGCCGCGAGATGTGCGAAAACTACCATGGTCGTAACGGCATTGGGGGTGAAGTCAAGGAGGTGGAACCCGAGGTGTTCATAATATCGCAGTAAAAAACTTCAGAGAAAGGCGGGCAGAGCCCGCAGAGAAAAACAACGCAAAGAAGGGATATCCATTCAAGCCCGCTCAAGCGGGCGGAGAGTACCTTTCGCTGGATGCGCTGCCTGCTCGTCGACCAAAAGAGGTAGTAGTACTCCCTCGGCTCCTTCGCGGCAAGCTTGGGGGGAAGGTTGTCCGCCTTTTTCGCAGCGCTTGCGAAAGCGCGCGCTTTGGTCGATTTCACGGCCTTTTGCCGGGCTTGAGCCATGGCGGAGGTGGTGGGGAGATCGACGGTGTTGGTGGTATCATGGCGATGGGGCGAGCGCCGCTTCTTCTCTTTGGAAAGAAGGGGAGCGGCGGAGATTTAAATTGATTAGCAATCGGTGAGATGGGCGAACTGCCCCCTGCTTTCGCTTATAAAGAGGAGGCGGACGCCCGCTTTTCCAAATAAAGAAACCACCCACGATCTCTCCCACGACGCCGCATTCAACGCGTGCTGCTCGGGGAGGGCGCGTGGATACGGAGTAAGATACTGGCGTAACCCGGCCGCAAGGCGTTCGCGTGCCTGCTTTTGGGCTCGGCCCATGGCAGCGCTTCGGCACCGCGGCGTGGCCCAGCCCGGGGTTCTGTGGTGTACTAGAGTAGGGGTACCCTAGTATCCTGAACTTGTGCACGGGCTGTCACAGCACCCCGCGACAAGGCTTGCCGGGTGACCGCCAAGGTCCTCCGTGGTTCCGTTGGAGCCATTCAAGAACAAAGTATTCAAGCCAAGAAGACAAGACCCCGACAAGAGGAGCTTGCCGGGAAGGCCGACCGAGGCATCTCAACGAACTTGCCGCGACGCGCCACCCGTCCCGGCAAGGCCCGGTGAGCGACAAGCTTCCGGACGTGACAAGACAACGACCGCGGCAAGGCGCTTGCCGCGCCAAGCTACCACTCTGTACCCGCGCTCCAGCACATTCACCAACGTGTCGCCCTGAGACCTTTCAGCGCGTGGCAAGAGGTCAGTGCAGCCAGCGGTGCGAGGTGGCAGCGACAACGACAAGATTGCCATCGTGGCAAGCGGTGGCGCCTCGACGGTCCTCTTTTGCATTATTTGGGCGACACAAAGGGCATTAAATGCCTTTGTCCCGCCGTGGTTAGGTATGATACAATGCATGTGTAGTTGTACCAACCGCAGCACTTTTCCATTTTTACCCTTGTTCCGCGGTTACCTGCCGGTGACCCCTTGAGCATATCAAAGGAGGCCCATGCGCAACGAGGGGGGGTTCGCCGTAAAACACTCACGCCGGGTCTCAAGTTAGCAGCTAGTGTGTATCAGAGCACTCAGCGCTTCCCGAGCAAGAACTCAATACAATCGAGACATGCAGCAAAGTAGGAGTATATCTCTCCGGAGAGCTCCGCTGGGTAAACCGCTTGCAGGTTACCGGCTCGATCTGCTCTTCGTGCGATCTCCGCCCCCACCGAACCGAAAGGGGCTCGGTCCGCCGGTCCCATAGGTGTTCGTGGATCAGTTTCCCACGACAGTGAACTACTCCCTCCACGTCATGGAGAGCGCCGGGATGATGAAGATGGCCACCGGTGATGAATTCCCCCTCCGACAGGGTGCCAGAACGGGCTCCCGAGAGGTTTTTAGTGGCTACAGAGGCTTGCGGCGGCGAAACTCCCGATCTATCTTCTACGTGGATGTTTTTAGGGTACGTGGGACAGGGGGGCATGCCCAGTAGGGGGGCGCCCCCCTATCTCCTGGACTCCTCGAGGATCTTCTAACGTGAACTCCAAGTCTCCGTGATCATATTCTTCCAAAAGATCACGATGTCGAAGGTTTCATTCGCTTTGGACTCCGCTTGATATTCCTTTTCTTCAAAATATCAAACAGCAATAAAAAAAACAATATGGGCTGGGCCTCCGTTAATAGGTTAGTCCCAAAAGTAATATAAAAGTGTATAAAAAAGCCCGTAATCATTCAAAATAGATAATAAAATAGCATGAATGCTTTATAAATTATAGATACGCTGGAGACGATCGGCATCCCTAAGCTTAATTCCTACTCCCCTCGAGTAGGTAAATGATAAAAGAAAGAATTTATGAAGTGTGAATGCTAGAAGGTGCACAAGTTTGATCAATGATAATTTCAATCACCTTTTCTAGCATGATAATATGTCATAACAGTAGTTCATCTCATAAAACTTCTCACGATAAAGTAACAAGCAATTCACATGTCAAAGCATAGACCATAAACTTTCTTGAAAACTAGCAACCTCATTCTCAGTCATCAAACAATTATAATTAATCTTATTTTCAGCAATAGCAAACTCCACATACTCAACTATCATATAGTCTTCTATAATTGCTAACACTCACGCAATACTAATGGTTATGGAGTTTCAATGACACCGAGAAAGATAGGGGCTTATAGTGTTGCTCCCAACGTATTCACCTTTGGGTGATGTCAACAATAATAGTTCATGCTAACTTACATCCAATTGGATATATATATCAGGATCTTCCCAACATGAGGTGCTTGCCAAAGGATAAAATGAAAAAGGGAAAGGTGAAGATCACGTTGACTCTTGCATAAAGTAAAAGACATAAAGTAAAAGATAGGCCCTTCGCAGAGGGAAGCAGAGGTTGTCATGCGCTTTTAGGGTTGGATGCACAAAATCTTAATGCAAATGAATGTCACTTTATATTGCCACTTGCATATGGACCTTTATTATGCAGTCCGTCGTTTTATTGCTTCCATAACAAGATCGTGTAAAGCTATTTTTTTCACACCAAAAGATCATACATATTTAGAGATCAATTTTTATTGCTTGCACCGATGACAACTTACTTGAAGGATCTTACTCAATCCATAGGTAGGTATAGTGGACTCTCATGGCAAAACTGGGTTTAAGGATATTTGTAAGCACAAGCAGCATCTCTACTTGGTGCAAGGAATTTTTGCTAGCATGAGGGGGAAAGGCAAGCTCAACATGTTTGAATGATCCATGACAATATACTTTAACTGAGATGTCGGAAAACATAACCCATTATGTGTCTTCCTTGTTCAACATCAACTCTTTAGCATGTCATACTTAATGAGTGCTCCCAAATATAAAAGATGCCTATGATAGTGTATTTATATATGAAATCTCTCTGCCTTCAATATTCTTTCATGAATTGTTAACTGACCAACACAATGCTTGCTAACCTTCAATAAATTTACAACCTCCACTTCTTAGATGTGAAGTCAATACTCCCCATGGGATATGCAAATGAAACATATATAATTTCAGATTTATGACATTCAACTCATTCAACCATTTACTCATAGGATATAAGTGAAGCACACGAGTAAATGACAAACTACTCCAACAAGATATAAGTGAAGATCAATGAGTAGCTAAATAATTATGTAACTATGTGAAGACTCTCTCTCATTAAAGAATTTCAAATCTTGGTATTGTATTCAAACAACAATCAAAGCTAAATAAAATAACATTGCAAGGATAGCACAACTCATGTGAAGAAGCAAAAACTTAGGCTCAACCGATACTAACCGATAGTTGTTGAAGAAGAAAGGTGGGATGCCTACCGGGGCATCCCCAAGCTTAGATGGTTGAGACTTCTTGGAATATTATCTTGGGGTGCCTTGGGCATCCCCAAGCTTGAACTTTTGTGTCTCCTTAATTCCTCTCATATCATGGTTTCTCTTTTTATCAAAAGCTTCATCCACAACTGTCGTGGGGTTCTGGGAGCACGAGCACCTATGGGGCAAAAGGGGCCCCTTCTGGTCCGGCAAGGGAGCGGGGGTCGCACGCAGAGCGGATCGAGGCGAAGGCACGCGGGGGATTTTACCCAGCTTCGGAGCTCTCCGGAGAGATAAAACTCCTACTGCTGCTTTGTGTTTTGTATTTGTTCTTGCTCGAGAGCGTAGGTATGCTGTGGTGTCGAATGAACCGAACTGCGGAACCAAAATTCCGAACCTCCGAACCCCTTATGCGCATGGGCCTCCTTTTTATAGTCTAAAGGGGTCACCGACAGGTGGCAGCGTAGAAAGAGGGGGTACAAAGGTAAAAATGCAGGTTGGTACAATCATACCAACAAGTGTTCCCCTACCTAACTCGACGAAGAGGACAAGGGCATTTAATGCCCGTCCGGCCGCCTCCAACAAAGGCAAGAAAGCGACCGTTAGAGCGCCACCGACGCCACGATGGCCTTCCTTGTCGCCTTCGCTGCCACCTTGCATCCGCATGGCTGCACAAATACCACCACGTGCTCTTAGGATGGTCCGGGTGACACGCCATTGGATGCGCTGGAGCATGGGTGCAGAGGCAGCCTTTGCCGCTGCAAGTGCCTTGCCGCCGCCGTTGTCTCGCCGCACCCACAAGCCCCGCTGCCGCCGGCCTTTGCCGGACGCGCTGGGCGCCGTGGGCAAGTTTTTCTGGGCGCCGGGTTGGCCTTCCCGCAAGCCTCGCTGCCGGTCTTTGTCCTTCCCGGCAAGCCCTTTGCCGGGTCTTGTCCTTCCGGCAAGCTCCTCTTGCCGGGCCTTGTCTTCTTAGTTAACACTTTGTTCTTGAATGGCAGCAATGGCAATGGCGGAGGATCTTGGCGGGCGCCGCAAGCCTTGCCGCAGACGCCAGAATCGCCTGGCACAAGTTCGGATACTAAGGTACCCCTTACTTTAGTACACCGATAGGAGCCCCGGCCCGGACATACACGGTGCCGAAGCTGTTGGGCCAGGGCCCAAACAAGCAGCATGGGCACGCCGCCCGGGTCCACACAAAATCCTGACTCCGTGCCGCCGCCCCACAATGGCACGGTCAAACGCAAGGCCGTGGAGAGAACGTGGCAATACTTTAATTCCTGTGAAATGCGAACGCTCAGATCCCCGCTTATAAGCAGAGGAAGCAGGCCGTTTCCCCACCTTCGCCACTTGCAATTTTCCTCCGAAAGCTCCCGCCCTCCACTTCAAACCGAAAGAGAGCCCGCCACTGGCTCGCCGCCATTGCCGCCGCCGCCGCTTTCCCCACCGCTCCGCCATAGGTTCAAGACCGGAAGGCTGCAAGGCTGCGATGTCGGCCGAGGCGCCGCAGCTCGAGGCGCTGCGCAAGAAGCAAGCGCTTTTCTCCCGAACTTACCCCGGCGGCGCCGCGGAGGAATTCTACCTCTTCGGTCGACGGAGACGCGATGATCCACAAGACGCCGGTGCACCGAGGCTTCCAAATCAAAAAGTGCCCCTGAGGTTACTACTTTTTCTTGTGTTCTCATTGCGGCTCGCCACCTTTTTCCGATTTTCTTCGCGACATCATGAACACCTACGGGTTTCATCTTCTTGATTTCACCCCAACGCCGCTCCGAGCATGGCGGTTTCGCGACACCGCGAGAACTTTGTTGGCATCCTCCCAATGTCCCTCTTTTGTCATTATTTCTCCCGCCGAGAAAGGGAGCCACCGCTGGCGTAATCGCCTGACCTCCGGATTGGCATGAAGGAGGTGTACTTGACGGGCGAAGCTCCTGAGCAAGTGGGATGAGTGGAGGGCGGAGTGGTGCTTGATCCGTGATGCCAATCCGCAGCCGCTCACCAACCCTCGCAAGACCCGGTGGTGCGTGGCGGCGATCGAGCGCCTGTCACGGACGACGCCAAGCTGAAGATTGCCACCACTGAATCCTCCGGCCAGGGCATGCCGGGCTCACAGCAGGGGCGGTTGGCGCGACTTCCTTCGCCGTCAGACGCCTCTACTGAAGAGGGGAGGCCCGCCGGCTGCTTACGGCCCGGCGTGACATCATGAGGCTGCGCCTGTGCCTCAGCTTCAACTTCACAGCCTCGAGCTTGACGGGATGCTCAAGGAGCTGTTCGAAGCATGACGCCAACCATCCAGAGTGGTTCAAAGCTGCCGCAGGTGTCGCCCTTTGTGTAACATCCCGGCGCGATCGCGATTCGCGAATGATGCCGAGTGCACTCGCACGGATAAGTGCAACTTGATAGAGCCCGCCGAGGTCGTGGCAGCAATTCTTCGATAACTTGACGGAGGTAGCACAACCCGACGCAGCAGAGGTTTCACCGCGCCACCACCGACAACGAGATGCTATACATCGCCAATAGGCCAAGAGGCGGCGTAGGCTGCCGCCGCTGGCGAAGCTTGGCTTCACGCGGGCGAGGCGGATGTACTGAGGCGGCAAGCCTTGCCGACCGGGAAGATCTTGCCGAGAAGTCGGCGGCGCAGGGGAGCCCGAGGCCGAAATGAGCAGCCCGCCGGGGCGCGAGCGCCAGCCGCCCTCGAGCAGCTTGCCGCGGAGCTTTAGCGCAGCCCCAATTCCAACCGAGAAGGCGCCTGCCGAAGTTGGAGATACGACAGAGGAGCAGGCCGACCAAAGAGCCACGGGCGCCTGCGGGGACACGCCCACTGCTGGAGGCACCGCGTTGCTGGAGGGTCCTGTGTGTGCCGACAATCGAGGCGGGTCTTCCCGGCCGCCACGCCGATCTCGGCCAGCAGCCGCAAACACCGGCGGGAGCCTACCTCCGCCACACCACGCCGAGAGGTTACGGAGTTCACCTCTCCGCCGAGTCCCGCGACGGCGAAGAGGAGGAGGAGGAGGAGTAAGGCTTTTCATCAGATTGTCTTTCTTTTGATCTTTGTTGTTGCTTATCTTGTATCTGATTTGCTTCCTCTCAATCTTTGTTCCATTTCAGACTCTAGCCGAGAGAGTGGCGAAGAGGGCCAAGGTCCTAGTGGTTGCCATTGAGGACGATCCTGCTGTGACGGCAGAGGACACGTCCGAGACTACCTTGACGGACCCAACTCCTTCTCCTCGCAAGAGCTCTCAAAGACAGCCCCCCAACGTAAGTGTTCGTTCACTCGGTGGGGGCGATGGGTGCTTCTTCTTTGCTGACATCTTGATTGCTGATCCATTTATGTAAGAGCAGAGCAGACCCATCAGGGGCAGTCGAACCGCCGGAGGTGCTGTCACCGACCACGCTGCCAAGGGGTGATTCTCGACAAGGAGCGCCTCGCAAGGAGAGGTCCCGCAAGGGATGTAACCAAGGAGCCCTTGGTGGAGGAGCCCATGGTCACTCAAGCCCAAAGACAGTAACCTTCCTTGTTGGAAATCTTCCTTGTTCCTCTTTCTTGGATATTTGCTTGACTTTTCTTTTCCTCTTCCTATCCTCGATCCCCTCGAGACCCAATGGAGACCGAGGGCTGGCGCATGGCGGCAAGACGCGGCAACATCAAGATGCCGCTTACGGCGAGGGAAGAGGCCGGCGCCGATGAACCCGCCGACGAGGAAGCCGCCAAAGGTTGCCGGGCGCAGAGCCGGGCGAGGGGTCCGGTGATCGACGACCCGGAGGACGCAGGAGCGCAGGCGCTGCATCAGGTTCACCGACCTCCGCCCGATGCAGCGCTGGTTCGAGGAGCCCCAATGCTGCCGGGCGAGGGCGCAGTACACAAGCTTCCTCGGGCGCCGAGTTCCTGTGGTGCCGTGGAAGGAGGAGTTTGACGGGAAGTACTCGCCTCATTGGCCTGGCAAAGGGTCGATAAGCCAAACAAAGAAGAAGGGCGAAGTCCGAGGAGGAGCAGCTGTTCAAAGCCGGTGTCACTTACCGCACCAGCAAGCGAAGCTTGAGTCCTGGAAGCGCTTTGTCGCCAGCAGCGGAGTTGACATAGAGAAACACGCTGGAGGAGCTCAAGAGCCGCAACAAAGAGGCCTCCACCATTGCCGAGGAGAGGGCGCAGCCGACGAGGCGAAGAAGGCGTTCATCTCGAAAAGGCTGAAGCCGAAGAGCAGCAGAGGCTCGCCGCCAGGAGCTGCCCAAGCGGGATGGTGAGCCGACAGGTGAAGAAGGTGAACTTGGACAGCCACGAAGAGGAGCTCGCCGTCCGGGAGCAATCACTTGGCGGGGCACTCAAGGAGGCGAAGGACGCCGCCACGGCTGCTGAGGCCGCCAAGAAGGAGTTAGAGGTGAAGGTGGTGCAGCTGGAGGAGGATGTGGGAAAAAAGAACGAAGAGCTTCCCGCACTCAACAAGGCGAACGCCAAAGGATGCCTTGCCCATGGCGATCGCAGTGCTCAACTTGCCGACAAGATCAAGGAGCCGAACGCCGCCAAGGATTCGAAAGCGCTGATTCGAGTCAAGCCGCCACCTTGACGGAGACATCGGACGCCGCCAAGAGGCGTAGAGGATGACTTGAAGCTCAAGGGCAACGAGGAGCTGCTGACGAGGCCGCCGAGACCCAGAACACCTTCATGACCGCGGTGGAGCTCGACGAGGGCTCGGCCAACATCGCCGCATCCATCGACGAGGAGTCAAGCGGAGCTGGACTTGGCGGGCTTCGTAATCCATCGAGGAAAATCTCAAACCCAGCGCTAAGCTCACGCTTCAAGGGTGTGGTGACGGTTTTCCAAAGAGCTCCGGAGAGAATCTCAAGAAGCTGGCCGACGAAGTCACGCGCGACCGCGCCGGGTCTTGGAGAAGGTGTTGGTGAAGATACTTTTCGCAACTCGGCATCGACCTCACCCGTGTCACCAAGAAGCTGCCGGGCGGTGCCGCTTTGAAGAACTCAAGGCCATTATCGCACCCATTGTGGACAAGGTGAATGAGGTTAGAGGGTCGACGGCGAGCGCGGATTAGGCCACCCTTCTTCTCCCTTTTCTTGCCGCTAGATATGTCATAGGAACAACCATCGAGCGCCAGCAAGTTATTTATTGTAATATAACTTACCCTAGGCACTATCTACTATGTTACTTCCTTTATTTGATTCCATCCCTTGCATGTTTTCGCCTATGCTTTTAGGAACTTGCCGGGCGCAAGCACACTTGCTGAGAAGCGAACATTAGCAGCCTCAAAGCGGTGCTGCTTCCAAGAAGAAACCTTGTTTCGGGCTAGTTGCAACAAGACCTGCATTGTTGAGCGGACTCAAACAAATCAAGGGCTTAACTTAGCCACGAGTTGGTTCCTCCGCGCACAGGTTTTCCATACAAGGCACGGTCGTTCAAGGAATGTAACTTACGAATTTAAAACTGACTGTGCTCAAACTTTGGCAACTTAGCTTTTCTGTCGTCTGCGTCCCGGCAAGGCTGCATTTTTTGAACGACGCCTGGTCCACATCTTTACCCTCTCCTCCCCCCCCCCTCGATGAACTTGTGGGCGAAGGAACCTTCTTTTTGAACAGAGAAAATAAAGATATGGAGCTTTAAGGCTCGTATTGCCATCGGGGACGAGTGCTGCACAAAATGCCAGATAAAACATGCAAAAAAGAAGGAATGCATGAAATTTGACAAGATGTGCGAGGCACATGAACTTTATTCATGCACGGGATCTGCGCCCGCCTTGTACAAAGGGTTACATGCAACAAATGCGGGCTTGTATAAAGTTGGTTGCCGGAACGGATTCCGCAACCGCGCTTTATGGATAAAACCTCATAAGATCCTCTATGTTCCGTGAATTGCTCACCGAAAGCCATCTTCGTCTCAAGTATGACAAGCGCGGGCCTAGTGACTCGCTTTCACCCGATAAGGGTCTTCCCACTTCAGCCGCCAACTTGTTGGAATTCTTGGCGGATCAACACGCCAAGAACAAGGTCGCCTCAAGCTTCTCGCATTAACTTTGCGGTTATGGTAGCGGCGCAAAGCTTGTCGGGTAGCGCAGCAGTCGCGACAATAGCTCAAGACGATCTCCTCCTCGAGGAGCAGCGGCTATCTTGCCGCAGCTGCTCTTGCCAAGCTCATCATAAGCGAGCACTCGAGGCGATCCGTGATACGAAGTTCCGGGGAGAACTTCTTCGCCCATAGACAAGAGCAAAAGGTGTCTCGCCAAGGCTCGACGGCGCCATTCCGATCGTCCAAAGAACCACCGCGCCTCGATCCACTTCTTCCGCACTTGCGCAGCCTGTGGAAAGTTCTCGTCTTGAGCCCGCGAGCACTTCAGTTGCTGTCTTCTCCGCTGACCGCTGCTTCGGGTGAGCAACAGCTGGGCGCATCTTGGTGCCAAGATCTTGGACGACAGATGAAGGTGCGGCTTCGTGAATTGTGTGCCATTGTCGTGATGATCTTGTTAGGGATTCCAAACGCAAACAATTGACCAAGAACTTGACCACGATCGCAGGCTATCACCTTCCTCACTAGTTCCACTTCGTGCCACTTTGTGAACTTGTCGATTGCAACGCATAAGTACTCAAAGCCCCGACAGCTCGGGGAGGGCCGAGGATATCGAGCCCCGCACCGAGAATGGCCAGGATAAATGGATTGTTGGAGAGCTTGAGCTGGTTGATGTATCTGCTTGGAGTGGAACCGCACGCTTCACACCGGTTACTTGTGCATTGCATCCCGGAGGGTTGTCGGCCAAAAGAAACCTTGCCGAAAGCTTTGCGGCAAGTGTTTTGGCGCCAATGTGGTGACCACATATGCCTCCATGTATCTCCGCTTATAGCTTCGGCCCATCTTCCCGGAGATGCACTTCAATTTCATTCCGCTGAATCTTCTTCTCGCATAAAGATGTCATCGACTAAACCGGTACATACTTGATTGTCGGGCTACTTTCCGCTTTTCTTGTTCCTCGGGAAGTTCTCCCGCTTGTAGGAAATGGACGATCCGTTGTGCCCGCCGGAGCCAGGCTCGACGGCAAGGACTAAAGGCGCGACGTCGCTGCGGGAACATCCGCTTCTACGCAAGGATCCGGGATCCCGCCAAGCGTGATGCTCCCCGCAATCGTGTCGGGATACAAGCTTTGTCGGGAGCGCTCGCTTCAACGTAAACAAACCTCGGGTTTGTCGGAGCAGATCGCCTCAAGACTTTCTCGTGTTGATCCTGGGACTTTCTTGGCGGCGGCTTCGGGAGCTCGCCGGAAAGTAGTCGCCAAGAATCAACTTTCTCTTCTGCTCATTCCAGTTGATGGTGTTACGATGGTTGAGTTAGCTTGAGCACAAAAATTCCCGGTTCCATTGTGTAACTTGAGTGCAAAAGACACTTTGATGTGCCATCCGCAATGTCATTCTCGAGCTCTTGGAACGTGTTCCATCCGCAGCCGCCAAAATGTTCTTCTAGCTTCCTCACTTCATCGATGTATGCTTCCATCTGGGACTCGATAATCTTTGTTAACTTGGCGACGCATGCCGTGAATCACCCCCGACAATAAGCTTTTGATCCCAAGTTCGCCATGATCCCGAGTCCGCAAGCAAGCCTTCATACTCAGAAGGTTGTTTGTTGCTTGCTCCTTGGGAAGTGCATTTGGACCACGTGACTTGAGGTGCTCCGTGGGTGCGACAAGTAGTACGCCAAGACCGGGCGCTCTTGCAGCGAGAAGGCACCATCAAAGTACATGATCCATTCTTTGCTTGCTTCTTGACGGGATGCTCCTCCCGAGTTTCTTCATCGTGTTGGCGCCCATTCTACTATGAATTTCGCCAATGCTCGCTCGATAGTTGAGGTACTCTCAAACTTGAGGCCAAAGCTTGACAGCCCAGGCCCACTGACAATCCCGCTCGCTGCTTCTAGATTTCGCAGATCTCTTCAACGGAAAGCGAGTGACAACCGTGATCTCATGTGCTTGAAAGTAATGCCGCAGCTTCCTCGAGGCCATGAGAAGGCCGAAGCAACTTCGACACCGTAGTACCTTGATCTAGCTCCCCGCAGGGAAACCGATAAAGTAAACCGGCGCTGCACCATCTTCTTCGCTTCTTCCGAAACAGATAGATCCATCCTTGCCGGAGCCGTAACTTGTCGGGAAGCCCTCGCTTGTCGTTGATTCGTGCCGCAGCTTGTTAGCTCATCATCCGCCTCCCTCTCCGCGACTAACGCAACACTAACCACTTGATTGGTCGCCGCCAGATATAAAAAGAACTTCTCTTGTGGCTTAGGTGCAACAAGTGTTGGAGTGTAGGATAGGTATTCTTCAAGTCTCCGCAGCGCAGCCTCCGCTCGAGTCCATTTCATTGACCCGCCTTTTTCAAAATTTTGAAAATGGCGTGGTGCGCCAAAGCAGACTTGGAAATGAACCCATCGAGAGCAAGAACACAAGCCGGCAAGCTCCGCGACATCCTTGACGCGCTTCGCTTCAATCGCTCGATGGCCTTGATCTTGTCGCGATTGGCTTCAATCCTCTCGAGATACAAAGAACCAGAAGCTTGCCGGAAGGAACTCCAAACATGCACTTTCGGATTCAACTTGAGGTTGATTCGCGCAGATTTGTGAAGGTCTCGCCCAAATCTTGGATCAAAGTTGCTCGCCCTCGCTTTGACCACTATGTCATCCATGTAAGCTTTACATTTCGTGCAGCCGTGGCTCAAAAGCATGATCGACTACTCTTGCGTAATGTTGAACCAGCATTCTTTAGTCCGGAAGGCATCCATACAAAGCAAGACGTGCTACATGGAGTAATGAATGCGGTTTTTTCTTCATCCTCTTCTCGCCATGAAGATCCGGTGATATCCTCGAGTATGCATCGAGGAATGAAAGCAGATCACATCCCGCCGGAGTCGGCTAACTGGTCAATGCGCCGCAAGGGAAATGGATCATTGGGACAAGCTTTATTAACATCATGAAGTCAATACAAAGCCTCCACTTCCCGCTTGCTTTGGCGCACGACCATCGGATTGGCTAACCACGCTGGATGGAGTACTCGGACCAAGCTCGCCGCTTCCATTTCTTGATCTCTTCAAGAATGAACTTGACGCCCATCGCTGCTTCCTCGACTTCGCTGACGGGCCGCAAGGGAGGGAAGACGGCAAGGTGGTGCTCAATTACTCTCGAACACCGGGATGTCGATGGTTGCTATGCAAACACATCGACATTCGCCCGCAGAAAGCAACGGAGCGCGCTTCCTATTTAGGATCAAGCGCGGCACCGATGGTGAAGGTACCACCGCCGCCCCTCCTGGCGCCACTTTCTTGGTCTCAGTGAAGGTTTTTGCCTTTCTTGCACTTGCCGGTGGAGCTCAATGTAGCGCCCTCGATGGTAGCGCAAAGACTCAAGA
Source organism: Aegilops speltoides (assembly GCA_021437245.1). Lineage (NCBI taxonomy): Eukaryota > Viridiplantae > Streptophyta > Magnoliopsida > Poales > Poaceae > Aegilops > Aegilops speltoides. Next base: position 114,414 of record JAHHZJ010001373.1, read on the forward strand.
GGTGCGCTTGCCGGAGTGGGCATCGAGCTACTTTGCTGGACCTGGCCTTCTTCTTCCCCGAGCTTTCAAAGGCAAGTGGTTTCACGCTCAAGGCGGCTGCCGCTTCCCCGCAGATCTTGTCGGATAGATAAGTGCATCTTTCTTGTCGCCATGGACAGAAATAACACTTATCGGACCGCATCTTGAGCACATTGTAGGCGAGGAGAGGCTGCCATGAACTTGGCAAGTGCCGGATTGGCCAAGCATCCCATTGTAGGGCAATGGGAAATCAGCAACATCAAATGTGACTCTCTATCCCGAATTCAGCTCGCTGCCAAACGCCAATCGGCAAGCAGGATTTTCCTTCGCTTGGCGCCTTCCCGGTTGATTCTTGAAAGGTGCCGGTCTCTTCGAGCTCATTGCCTGGGGATCCGGAGCTTCTTGAGCACCGCGAAGAGATCGTGTTCAGCGGCCCCGCCACAACCAACATCTTTGTGACCTTGAGGTTGCGGATTGTGGGCTAAACCAACATCGGCAAGCACCCGACCGCAGTGATGCGATCAGGGGTGATCCTCAACATCAAAGACGATGGGTGTGCCGACCACTTCAGTGGGCTTGCGCGATTCGACTAATGGTTCTCGCCGCAGATTTACTTCGCACCCATTGTTTGAGTTGGCGGTGCGAGGTGTGTAGAGAAGCTCTCCGCCGATGCACAACACCTCTCGCGGCCTCGAACTCCCCGCCATCGCCCCATCTTCCTCCATCTCATCATCTTCATCTTCGCTTCGCCCTTGTCGCGCCACGGGAGGTTCATCTCCTGCCGTGGCTTGGCCTGCTGCCAGCGCCCCCGGCGGAAGCTTCTTGCCGGATCCCCCGCCACCTTCCCGAGCCTTATCCATGTTGGGCGACGCCATATTCAGCCTTCGCAACTCGCCATCCGCTCAACCTTCTTGCGTGCTTGTGGTCATGGCCTTGGTGCGATGGATCTGCAAGATCGCTGCCGGAGCTGCCCCGCTTGTCGGGCGGCCACCACGCCTCACCGGAGTCTCGCCTTTGGCCTTGCCGGCGCCGCTCGCCGGGTCCGGACCGCTCGACGACCAGCACATCCTTAGCCTTTCTTCACATTACGCCCGGGTTCTTCCTTGCCGAGGGGCATCCTCCGCCGATCCTTCGCCTCTGCATTCTCCCGGGATTCTCCTCCTCAACCCGTGCGCGACTTGTCGGCCGTAGTATATAGCTCGCCGACATCTTCGATCTTGCACATTGCCATCTCCTCCTCATCCTGGCGCCACGCACGCTCGATGGAACGCACCGACAATCGTGGGGTGGTGGATGTCAGGATGTCAGGCAAAGACCGCTGAATCTCCGTGATGTACTTGCGCAGGGTTCTCCTTCTTCTCGGCTAGCAGATGAAGGTCGCCTTCGACCATGGGGTTTGTGGTCACCGTGAAGGCGCCGACAAACCGGCTGATGGCACAGTCCGCCCATGAAGAGATGGAGTTGTCCGCAAGCGCATGAGCCAAGATATGACGCTGGGCTTGAGCACCAGCCGGGAAGTAGTTGGCGAGGATCTTTCGCCGCCCCCGCAGCTCGCACCGCGATGGTGTAGACGCCGAGGAACTCGACCGATGTATCCCGCCATCGCATTTTCGGCACGCCGGGCTTGAAGTTCTGGTACTGGGCCACTGGATTTGCCGCAGCTCACGGGTGAACGCAGGGCAACCCGCCGCCGACGGCAAGTCGCCTCGGTTCCTTCGGGCGCATGCATATCGACAATGGCCTAAGCGCGCTGGTCGATTGACGCTACTGCTTCCTCTTCGACGCCGATGCGAAAAGAAGCGCCTTCGTCGTCATTCTTGGAGAACTTGGCGCTGATCGCGGCGAGCTTCAAGGGTCCGACGACGCTGCGGAGTCGGGCCGCCGAGGTTGGCCCTACGAGTTGGCTTACCTTGGCTTTCGGGCGGGAGTGCACGGTGGTGGCACCCCAATGTCTTGTCTCCACCGGCTTCCGCTCGAGCCGCCTTGCCGCTGGCCGACGCGTCGCTTGCCGGGCTTGTCGGCGCTGCGCGAAGCCAATGAGGCTATAATGGCGCCTCCGGCCGCCGATCTTGTCCAAATACTGAGGGTAGTTCAGGAGCAATGGCTCGCCGCGCCTTTTGAGTCTTGGTGGCGGTGAGCGGCGCGAGGTGCGGATATGCTCAAACTCCAACAGGTTAGAAGGAGCAACGCCCCGCCCAGCGACCACACCAAGGCTGCTCGGTGCAACAGAAGTTGACGGTACCGCCTTGAGTGTCCTGGCGACCCACCAGCCTTGGCCTTGTTCCAACGCCGAGCACGGTGTTAGGGGCACCGTGGCGTTGTCGATCTCACCTCCCGAGTGGGGTGCGTGGATATCCAGACGCCGGCTTATGGGCCTTGTCCTGGACCGGTGACGATGTGAGTCCTTCGGCGGCGCCTCGGCCTCCGCCGGCGCTCAACCCACCGCCCGCTTGCTTCGGTGGCATGTAGGATATCCGCAGACGGAGCGCCACCAAGTCTTCTTCTTCGTGGCATGTCGGATGAAGATGTTGATGTAGCGGCGTAGACGCCGGACGATAAGACGACTTCGACGCCCCCCTACCTGGCGCGCCAAAGATGTCGTGGGGTTCTGGGAGCACGAGCACCTATGGGGCAAAAGGGGCCCCTTCTGGTCCGGCAAGGGAGCAGGGGTCGCACGCAGAGCGGATCGAGGCGAAGGCACGCGGGGGATTTTACCCAGCTTCGGAGCTCTCCGGAGAGATAAAACTCCTACTGATGCTTTGTGTTTTGTATTTGTTCTTGCTCGAGAGCGTGGGTATGCTGTGGTGTCGAATGAACCGAACTGCGGAACCAAAATTCCGAACCTCTGAACCCCTTCTACGTGCGCATGGGCCTCCTTTTTATAGTCTAAAGGGGTCACCGACAAGTGGCAGCGTAGAAAGAGGGGTAGAAAGGTAAAAACGCAGGTTGGTACAACTGCATTAATAGTGTCCCCTACCTAACTCGACGGCAGGGACAAGGGCATTTAATGCCTGGCTCGTCGCCTAACAAAGGTAAGGAAGCGACCGTTAGGGCGCCACCGATCGCCACGATGGCCTCCTTTGTCGGGCCGATTTGCCACACCACACCGCATGGCTGCACAACGCATACCGCCACGCGTTTGGGATGGTCTCGGGTGACACGCCGTTGATGCGCCGGAGCTTGGGTGCAGAGGGTAGCCTTGTCAGCTGCAAGTGCCTTGCCGCGTGCCGTTGTCTCGCCGCACCGCAAGCCTACCGCTAGCACGCCTTGCCGGATGCTGGGCGCCGCGCGCTGTTTTCCAAGCGCCGGTTGGCCTTCCCGGGAAGCTCCTCTTGACGGGGTCTTTGTCCTTCCCGGCAAGCTCCTCTTGCCGGGGTCTTGTCCTTCCCGGCAAGCTCCTCTTGCCGGGGCCTTGTCTTCTTAGTTAACACTTTGTTCTTGAATGGCAGCAAATGGGAATGGCGGAGGATCTTACATAGGCGTACGGGCAAGCCTTGCTGCAAGGACGCCGCAATCGCCTGCAGACAAGTTCCCGTACTAAGGTACCCCTGCTTTAGTACACCGACAACAACAAACTCAACAAGAACTCGTGAGATATGTTTGTATAAACCAATGCAAAACCGTATCATTTTCTACTGTAACAAATCACTAAAACTATTATTCAATATTTAATACTAAATGCCTCTTCAAATTTAATACTCCTATCCTCAAATAGAATCATTAAAGAAGCAAACATAAGCAAACAATGCAAACATAACATCAATCTGCCAAAACAGTACAGTCTGTAAAGAATGCAAGATTCATCATACTTGCCTAACTCCAAAAACTATGAAATAAAATTCCCACTGTATTAAATTTATCATATCTCATTATGAAAGAAGTTTCAACATTATATCATTCTCTTATTTTTCTAGGGAATTTTTGCAACAGCGGTAAACTTTCTGTTTTCAAACAGCAACATGTATACTGGCAAAATATGCATGGTAAAGGCTATCCTTGACTTTTTTTATTGAAACTAAAGATGCAAAACATTAATCTAACTAACATAAAGCAAATACTAACAAAAGAAAATGACGCTCCAAGCAAAACACATATCATGTGGTGAATAAAAATATAGCTCCAAGTAAAGTTACCGATGAACGAAGATTTAAAGAGGGATGCCATCCCAGGGCATCCCCAAGCTTAGATTTGGCTATTCTTGAATATTATCTTGGGGTTTTAACATCCCCAAGCTTAGGCTCTTGCCACCCTTATTCCATAGTCCATCGAATCTTTACCCAAAACTTGAAAACTTCACAACACAAAACTCAACAAAACTCAGAAGTCTGCTAGTATAAGAAAATAAAACCACCACTTAGGTACTGTAATGAACTCATTCTTTATTTAAATTGGTGTTAAACCTAATATATTCCAACTTATCTATGGTTCATACCCTCCGATACTACTCATAGATTCATCAAAATAACCAAACAACACATAGAAAACAGAATCACAAAAATGTAATGTACTTCTAGTAATCAGATCAAACGATACTCGGAACCACAAAAATTCTACCAAATTAGGAAGTGCTAAACAATTCGTGTACCAATCCGGAGAAAAAATAATCATATCAAAATCACGTTTAGCTGAATTAACAAAACTAATTTACTAGATTCAAAAGTTTCTGATTTTCAGCAGGATCAACATAACTATCACCGTAAGCTATCCTAAAGGTCTTACTTGGCACTTTATTGAAAAAAAGCTAAAACATGATTACTACAGTAGCATAATCATGTGGACACACAAAAATAGTAAGGGTATATATTGGGTTGTCTCCCAACAAGCGCTTTTCTTTAATGCCTTTTTAGCTAGGCATGATGATGACAATGATGGTCACATAAAAGATAAGAATTGAAATATAACGGGAGCATCATGAAGCATATGACTAGCACATTTAAGTCTAACCCACTTCCTATGCATAGGGATTCTGTGAGCAAACAACTTATGGGAACAATAATCAACTAGCATAGGAAGGTAAAACAAGCATAGCTTCAAGATTTTCAACACATAGAGAGAAAACTTGATATTATTGCAATTCCTACAAGCATAAGTTCCTCCCTCATAATAATTTTCAGTAGCATCATGAATGAATTCAACAATATAACCAGCACCTAAAGCATTCTTTTCATGATCTACAAGCATAGAATTTTTACTACTCTCCACATAAGCAAAATTCTTCTCATTCAGAATAGTGGAAGTATCATAAAAGACTTGAACACTAAAAGTTGTTTCCACATTAAAAGAGTAATGTTCAGAAAAAGGGTAATCATAATCGTGACAAGTTTTATAAATATAATGATCACTACTCTTTATAGCATAAGTTTCATCACAATAATCATCATAAGTAGCAACTTCGTTTTCATCATAATCGATTCAAACCTCTCCCAAGATAGTGGAATCACTAAATAAAGTTGACACTCTTCCAAATTCATTTTCATATTCATCACAATAGAATTCAACATCCTCCAAAATAGTGGGATCACTACTTCCTAAAGTTGACACTCTTCCAAACCCACTTTCATCAATATAATCATCATAGGTAGGAGGCATGCTATCATCATAAGAACTTTGCATAGCAAAACTTGGGATGCTAAAAATATCATCTTCATTAAACATAACATCGCCAAGCTTGGGACAAACATTAATTTCAGCAAATATATTCTCAAATATTTCATCCTCATCAAACATAGCTTCCCCAAGCTTGGGCCTTTTCATATCATAAGCATAATCACTCATCATTAATAGTATGGATAGCACCAATAGTATAGCAATTACCATCATCACAATGAGTAGTAGCAACATCATTTGGGAGGGATACTTTTTACCTTTGTCGCCTTCTTTTCTTTTTTTCTTCTTCACATTATGTGTGGGTTCAACCTTGCTTTTTGAGCTCCTTATCGACGAGATTGGTTGAATAGAAAGCTCCTCCTCGTTACATTCGATTCATCATGAGAAATAATAGGAGGATACGGGAAGTCTCTTCCTTTCATTAGTATTCTCATCATCTTCTATTTGCT